>JAVJIF010016607.1:0-104750 GCA_038442645.1 Agave tequilana
AATTGTTTTGTGTTTTGATGATGACAAACCAAATATGAGCTATTTGGACTAACAAGTTTGTTAAGATACGTTTCAGGTTTGTACCATGTTTAGAGACCATTCGCTTAGCTATTGCAAGAACTTCTAAGTTCCACAAAGCAAGGAAGGCAAATTGCACATCAAGGAAGGATCATAGAAGAGAAGGCACTAGCAAGGCATGGATGCTCAAAGACTTGAAGATAGCACAAGAAGTCTTCATGTAACTTGTTTTTCAGTTTATAGTTTGTTAAAGAATAGTGGATAGGTTTGAAGCTCTATCACCACACGTTTTTGCGCACATGCTCATTCCAAAATAATTTCTTATAAATTATACAAAAATATTTGCATACAAGATTTTGCCTACAGATATATGTTTGTGTTTTATACTAATCCCTGTTCAAAAGTATTTTTGATAAAATTCAAAATCCTCTTTTATTTCTTTTAAATTTGGCTTTTTGACCTGATCCGGTCGACGGGTCGTTCGACCGAGCCATGTCAGTCTGGTCGGTCGACCGGACCAGTCGACCGAAGTCCTGGCAGATGCACGTATCCGTGTGCACGTCTGTCGGTCGGACCGGGGCGGTCGACCGGACTATTTATTTTTTGTCACAGTTGTATCAGTCGACGGGTCGGTCGACCGATAGCCTGTAACGGTCAAATTTTTATACTACCGGTCGACCGGCCCGGCGACCGATCCGACCGTTTGAACAGTAACGGGCAGATTTTTAAGTGCTTGTTTATTTTTTCTTTTGTATTTAAAAATCCGTTTTAAGGATATATTTTGATCTAATTACCTCCTAAACATCAGTAAATATGTTTTATCCCTAAACCCTAGCCCTCTCCTATAAATAGGGGTTTTGGGGAGAGATTGGTTACAACAACAATCTTTGCAAAAATTCAAAAGTTTAAGGCTTTCAAAGTTCTTGTTTTTGAGCTAAATTCTCTCAATTTCTGAAGGTTTTTTCAAAAGTTTTCTCTGATTTCAATTTCTTTTCCTTACACACAAAAGAGCTTCATTCCTTCTACTCAATATTCTCTAAGGACCTTTGTAAGGGAAGAGATATTTGAAAGAGAGAGTTTGTGGTCTTTTGACTACCAAGGAAATTTCTTGTACTGAGATTGTGGAGTTGGGTACCCATTGAATTGAGATCTTTGTGATAGTGAAGTAGCTAGAATCCTTCTGGGGAAGGCGGGGAGTAGAGCTGGGTGCTCGAACCTCGATAACATATCCTTGTGTTGCGATGGTTTACATTCTTGCAATTCTTACTCTATTTTGCTTGCACTTATTATTTTCTCATCATATTCATTGTCATACTTACTTGCTAGCATTCATCTTGTGATTGTTGTAGCTTCAAATTTTTAATTTGCCCTTGATTAGCATTGTCCACCTATTCACCCCCCCCTCTAGGTGACTTTTCAATTGGTATCAGAGCTTGGACTCTAGGTTTGGCTTAACATCCATAGAGAGATCCTTAAAATATTGCTAATCAACATTTCCATTCATACATTCATACACTAGTAAACATGGCCGACAACATTAAAACCCACCTAAATTTGATGGACTCAACTTCCCTATTTGAAGGTTAGGATGACTATCTTTTTGCAATCACTAGGTAGTTTAGTGGCTAAGTCTTTGACCAAACCCTATGTAGCACCCAATGAAGATGAGAGCACTTGGACCGACTTCAACTTTAGAGAATATGAGGCTAACTCAAAAGCCCAAAACTCCCTTTTAACCGCCTTGAATGAGGATGACCTTACACGGGTAATTCATTGCCAATCCGCCTATGAGATTGGCAACACTTATTGGTCACACATGAAGGGACTTCACAAGTCAAGAGAGCTAAGATAGATCTCTTGAGGTCTCAATATGAATCATTCAAAATGCTTGATGAAGAATCTATTGATTGTATGATTACTCGTTTCACTAAAATTACAAATGGTCTTTCTTCATTAGGTGACGTCATCTCCAATGATCAAAAGGTGCGCAAAGTGATACGGGCTCTTCCACCATCTTGGGAGATCAAGGCCACCACCTTAAAGGAGTTGAACGACAAGGACGAGATGGACATCATTAGTCTCATTGGGAACCTAAAGACCCATGAGATGGAGAAGAAAGCAAGAGATGAGGCAACTACTTCAAAGAAGAAATCCATTGCCTTTAAGACTTCATCCACCAATGATGACGATGATGAAGACGAGAAGAAGATGAGGAGCTAACTCTACTTGTGCGGAATGTCAAGAGATTGTACCGAAAGAACAAGTTCAACTTTCGGAGAAGATTCGAAGGCAAAGAGGAGCGGAAGATCATTTTCTATAATGCCGCAAACCCGACATATCATGGCAGATTGTCCGGAGTTCAAGAAGAAGATGACTTCCTCTTTCAAGCCAAAGAAATCGGAGGAGAAGAAAGCCTACAAAGCAACATGGGATTCAGAAAGCGAGTCCGAAGAGGAGGTGTGATCAAGCTAACATGTGTTTCATGGCAAACACACCCAAGGTAACCCCTCAATCCCATGATGATGAAGATGATGAACTAAGTAAGGAAGTTCTAGTACATGCCTTTGTAGAACTTTCTGAAACTTATGATAATAAGAAACTTGAATGCTTAAAATTGCAAAAAGAAGTTGCTTTCTTAAAAATCAACTTGCCATTGTTTCTAAAGAAAAGATGACATTTCTTCTAATTTCATTTCCATGCAAAAAGAATTTTGTGCCTACAAGAGTGCTTGTAAGGCAAAATCTCCTATTATTGATGAAAAAAAAGAAATCTTCTTTTAAATCCAAAATGAATGATTTTGAAAAAGTGTTAAATGATTGTGCTTTTAATACCAAGAAACTTGAGAACATGTTTTCTAAGAAGCCCACTTCACATGCTCACACTTCAAATAATACTTCTCATGCTAAATCTTTTCATGCTCACAATGCTCATGCTCACAAATCACACACTCACTATGCTTTTAGATATGGTATAGGTAGAGTGTATAGATGCACATATTGTGGCAAAAATGGACATTTAGCTAAATTTTGTTATGATAAATTGCATAGTTCAAATAATCTTGTTTGGGTTAATGGCTCTAACCCTCATGGACCCAAGAAAATGTGGGTACCAAAATCAAGTCCTAAAATGTTTGATGTAGGTACACACCAAGGCTCCAAGACGTAGGGAGCGGTGGTACCTTGATAGTGGTTGTTCGAGACACATGACGTGGGATTCAACAACTTCACAACCCTATCAAGGTACATGGAAGGTGGCTCCGTCACCTTCGGGGATGATTCCAAAGGCACCATCATCGGTATCGGTAATATTCAAATTGGTTCATCTCCTATTATAGAGAATGTTGTTTTAGTAGATGGTTAAAACATAATTTGCTTAGCATTAGCCAACTTTGTGATGTGGACTTAAAGTTGTTTTTGATGATTCCTCATGCAAGATCTTGATGTTAAATCCGATGTTTGTATTCTTACCGTTTTCGTGATAATAATGTTTATTATTGACATGCTTATAATTAGATTGTTCTACTAAATGCTTAAATGCTTTTGATGAAAATTCTTGGCTTTGCATAGAAGATTAGGACATGCATCTTTTGACCATATCTCTAGGATTAATTCAAAGGAATTGGTGAAGGGTATACCTTGCTTGGATTTTGAGAAAGACCGCATTTGTAGTGCGTGCCAACTTGGGAAACAAACAAGTCTTCCTTTAAACCAATCAAGGATATCATGTCAACTAGGCCTTTAGAATTAATTCATATGGATCTTTTTGGACCAACTAAAACTAAAAGTTTAAATGGAAGTAGATTTGCATTTGTTTGGTTGATGATTTCTCCCGTTTTACTTGGGTTTTCTTTTTGCAAAATAAAGATCAAACTTTTTCTCATTTTAAGATTTTTCGAAAAAGAGTTGAAAAAGAAAAGGGTTTTCGATTTTAAGAATAAGAAGTGATAGAGGTGGTGAGTTATTAACCAACTCTTCATGACTTATTGTGATGAAAAGGGAATTAAGCATGAAACGTCTTGTCCTAGAACTCCACAACAAAATGGAGTTGTAGAAAGGAAAATAGAACACTTCAAGAGATGGCTAGGACAATGATAAGTGAATATGACCTCCCTCAATATTTATGGGCCGAGGCCGTAAACACCGCATGCTATATATCGAATCGTATTTATTTGTGCAAAAATTCTTCAAAAACATCATTTGAAATGTATCATTCTAGAAAACCAAATGTTGCATATTTTAAAGTTTTTGGATGCAAGTGTTTTGTTTTAAATACTAAGGATAATTTGGGTAAATTTGATGCTAAGGCTTATGAGGCTATCTTTGTTGGATATTCCTCTACTAGCAAAGCATATAGAGTTTTCAATAGATCTACACTAACCATTGAAGAATCCATGCATGTTAAATTTGAAGAATCTAATGTGGTTGTTGAGAATGTTGTAGAGATTGAACCACTAGGTGAAGACATGGAGAGACTATCCTTGGACTCACCCACTCAAGAAGAAAAGCTAGATCCTATTGGTGAAGTTCAAGAGGATAAGGAGGAAAGCACTCAACCGCTTCCTAAAGCTTGGAGATACGCTACAAATCATCCTAAGGAGCTCATCTGGGTGATGCATCTAAAGGAGTCACAACGCGCTCCAAACTCCATGACATATGTGGTAACTTTGCTTTTATTTCTCATTTTGAACCCAAAGGCATTCTCGAAGCCGAGACGGACCCATATTGGTTGCTTGCCATGCAAGAGGAACTCAATCAATTTGAGCGCAACCAAGTTTGGCACCTTGTTCCTAAGCCCACGATAGACCAATAATTGGTACTAAGTGGATCTTTAGAAACAAGATGGATGAGTCCGGAAATGTCATTAGGAATAAAGCTAGGTTAGTGGCCCAAGGTTACACTCAAGTTGAGGGAATTGACTTTGAGGAGACCTTTGCACCCGTAGCACGGCTTGAAGCCATACGGATGACACTAGCTTTTGCATGTTTTAAAAATTTTAAACTTTTTCAAATGGATGTAAAAAGTGCATTTTTAAATGGTTTATTAATGAAGAAGTTTATGTTTTCTCAACCTCCGGTTTATTGATCATGTTCATCCTGATTTGTTTTTAAACTTGATAAAGCTTTGTATGGATTGAAACAAGCTCCAAGAGCTTGGTATGAAAGGCTTTCTAGTTTTCTCATTTCAATGATTTTATTAAAGGCAAAGTAGACACAACTCTCTTTACTAAGCATGTTGAGAATGATATTTTAATTGTGCAAATTTATGTTGATGATATAATCTTTGGATCTACTAACGAGCTTTTGTGCAAGGATTTTGAGAAGTAATGCAACTAGAATTTGAAATGTCTTCCATGGGTGAGCTCACTTTCTCCCTTGGACTCCAAATCAAGCAATTGCAAGACGGAACTTCATTAACCAAGCCAAGTACGCAAAGGAGCTAGTAAAGAAGTTTGGGCTTGAAGGATCAAAGGCTTGCAACACTCCAATGGCAACTACAACCAAGCTTGATAAGGACGAACAAGGTAAAAATGTTGATATTAAATTATATAGAAGCATGATAGGAAGTCTTTTATATTTAACGGCAAGTAGGCCGGATATCATGTTTAGTGTGTGTCTTTATGCTAGATTTCAATCGTGTCCTAAAGAGTCTCATCTTATTGCGGTAAAACGCATTATTCGTTATATTAAGGGCACAATTGGAATGGGTCTTTGGTATCCAAAAACTATAGATTTTTCAATGACTAGTTATTCGGATGCCGATTATGCGGGTTGTAGAGTAGATAGAAAGAGTACTAGTGGGACATGTCAATTTCTTGGTAATTGTCTTGTTTCATGGTCCTCTAGGAAACAAAATTCTGTAGCTCTCTCAAACGCCGAGGCGGAGTATGTTGCCGCGGGGGCTTGTTGTGCACAAGTCCTTTGGATGAAACATACTCTCCTTGATTTTGATTTGCACTTTGATCATATAAAAATATTTTGTGATAATACTAGTACTATACACATGACCAAAAATACAAATCAACATAGTAAGACCAAGCACATTGAGATTAGATATCACTTTCTTAGAGATCATTTTGAGAAAGGTGATATAGATATTGATTATGTTCCCACGGATTTACAACTAGCCGATATTTTCACTAAACCTCTTGATTTGCTAGATTTTCGTTTATTTGTGGAGATTAATGTTTGTATTATTGAATAAACATGTTTTTCATAACCTTTTTGATGTATGACAAAAAGGGGGAGAATAAGTTTACATGGACAAAAATAAGTTCATTTGGTCTTGGTTCCATATGAATTTATATGTTTTGTTGTTTTTTTTGTTTTTATGAGTTTTTGTGTTTTAAATAAATTCTTGTGTTTAGTTGTTTTTGGTATCTTTGTATCAAGAGCAATTTTTGTGTTTTTATATATATTTGTTTTAATTGGTTTCAATAATTGGTGCATCATTTCAATTATTGCATCTAGAGCATACTCTTGTGTTTTAAGTATAGCATAATTTGAGGGGGAGTTTTCTCCTATCCTATATTTTTGTTAATAGCCTATTTGTTTTGTCATCATCAAAAAGGGGGAGATTGTTGGCCCAAGAGGTTACACTCTCCAATTGTTTTGTGTTTTGATGATGACAAACCAAATATGAGCTATTTGGTACTAACAAGTTTGTTAAGATAAGTTTCAGGTTTGTACCATGTTTAGAGACCATTCGCTTAGCTATTGCAAGAACTTCTAAGTTCCACAAAGCAGGAAGGCAAATTGCACATCAAGGAAGGATCATAGAAGAGAAGGCACTAGCAAGGCATTGGATGGCTCAAAGACTTGAAGATAGCACAAGAAGTCTTCATGTAACTTGTTTTTCAGTTTATAGTTTGTTAAAGAATAGTGGATAGGTTTGAAGCTCTATCACACACGTTTTTTGCGCACATGCTCATTCCAAAATAATTTCTTATAAATTATACAAAAATATTTTGCATACAAGATTTTGCCTACAGATATATGTTTGTGTTTTATACTAATCCCTGTTCAAAAGTATTTTTGATAAATCAAAATCCTCTTTTATTTCTTTTTAAATTTGGCTTTTTGACCTGATCCGGTCGACCGGGTCGGTCGACCGAGCCTATGTCAGTCTGGTCCGGTCGACCGGACCAGTCGACCGAAGTCCTGGCAGATGCACGTATCCGTGTGCACGTCTGTCGGTCGACCGGGGCGGTCGACCGGACTATTTAATTTTTTGTCACAGTTTGTATCAGTCGACCGGGTCGGTCGACCGATAGCCTGTAACGGTCAAATTTTTATACTACCGGTCGACCGGCCCGGTCGACCGATCCGACCGTTTGAACAGTAACAGGCAGATTTTTAAGTGCTGTTTATTTTTGTCTTTTGTATTTAAAAATCCGTTTAAGGATATATTTTGATCTAATTACCTCCTAAACATCAGTAAATATGTTTTATCCCTAAACCCTAGCCCTCTCCTATAAATAGGGGTGTTTGGGGAGAGATTGGTTACAACAACAATCTTTGCAAAAATTCAAAAGTTTAAGGCTTTCAAAGTTCTTGGTTTTTGAGCTAAATTCTCTCAAATTTCTGAAGGGTTTTCAAAAGTTTTCTCTGATTTCAATTTCTTTTCCTTACACACAAAAGAGCTTCATTCCTACTCAATATTCTCTAAGGACCTTTGTAAGGGAAGAGATATTTGAAAGAGAGAGTTTTGTGGTCTTTTGACTACCAAGGAAATTTCTTGTACTGAGATTGTGGAGTTGGGTACTCCATTGTAATTGAGATCTTTGTGATAGTGGAAGTAGCTAGAATCCTTCTGGGGAAGGCGGGGAGTAGAGCTGGGTGCTCGAACCTCGATAACATATCCTTGTGTTTGCGATTGGTTTACATTCTTGCAATTCTTACTCTATTTTGCTTGTACTTATTATTTTCTCATCATATTCATTGTCATACTTACTTGCTAGCATTCATCTTGTGATTGTTGTAGCTTCAAATTTTTAATTTGCTCTTGATTAGCATTGTCACCTATTCACCCCCCCTCTAGGTGACTTTTCATCGGGCTAGGTTCAAGAATTGAGTCCAAGTCAAGAAATTGAAACTCAAGTCCACAATCTTCTTCCCACAATGGAATGTGACCTAATATGGGTGATATCTCTTTACTTCCAATATTAAGGAATTCTAGCTCATCGCCGTACAATTCTTCAAAACTAAGGTCAACATCTTCCGTCAGAATTGTACAATCAGTTTCAGAAGTAAAGAGATCGTGAGAATCTAGGTCACATATCTCATTGGGTTCAATTTCATAAAAATGAGAACTTGCCAATTTATCCATGGGACTTTCAAAATTGCACAATTGGTCAAGTTCAATATGATCATCAAAAATGGGTGACTCAATTTCATGATGAATTGGAACAGGATCCAATGTTGACTCGGGAAAAGTAAAATCAGGTGGCGATACCGGAGTCATTATTGAATCAGGAAGTAAAATTGAATCATCAAGTGGAAGATCATGATCATATTCATGCTCAAGTTCTATTTCAGGAAAGGAGAAACTTGCCATATTATCAAGAATTGGAGTTTCAGCAAGTTCAAAAGATGGCACTGAAATAGAATCTTGTTGTCCAAAGCAACTTGGTTCGTCGGCTCTAAGAGAGTGGTCAGCAAAAGCAGAAATGGCCGAACGGTGAGAACGTAATGATTGAACCATCAGATCTATGTCACGATCACGGGCTAATCTAGCCTGAGTCATGGCAGCGAGCATCCCTTCATAGTCGATAGGTGCGTCATGTTCTGATTGGACTTGAAAATAGGACGGGTAATCGTGATGAAGTTGTGAGTCGGTGGACTCACGCATCATCATGTCTAAGATTGATGGTGATTTTTGCTTGGACTCATTCATACTCATCATTTCCAAGATAGATGGATTTCTATTCTGAATGGGTGGATCTGAGTATGAATCTTGGGAAGAATGTGGACTAGATGGATATGGAGGACAATTTGGTCGAGAATTAGACTCGGGGGACTCGAAACCCCATGAACTCTGTGACGAGTTGAAATTATTATGGAATTATAGTCATAAGATGGAGGTTGTGGGTTATATTCATTCGGATAAGACCATTCCGGCACACTAGATTGGTCAAAGTTATGATATGCCAGGTTGGTAATATCCGAATAATAGTTAGGTGTGTAATATGGATTAAAATTGGAATTATTATTATATGCCATATCACACCAACACAAATAAAGAAAAAAAACAAACAAATAAACAAACAAAAAAGAAAAATTCTAACCTAAGTTAGGGTAGACCTATGACTTAGACGACTCCTAACTGGTTAGACTGTCCACGGGAGGTAGGGTGCAGACTTAGACCACAAGTTAATCAGCCAGGTCAGGGCAAGAGTGGTGGGAGGTTTTTCGTCAAAGACGTTCCTTAATTAAATAACCACCAATCTTCGGGCTTTCGGCCCTCAATCCCTTTCCTAGACACTGATTTGACAAGAGTCAACTTCCAGCACTGTTCCCCCTTAGGATAATCTCCTAATGAGTCCGAGATGTCCCTAGGGCCAACGTCTACTCTTTTTTAGTTAGGCTTGGGTTAGTGAGTGCTTGGATATGATTTTTGGGCTAAGGAAGGGTGATGAAATCCCCACCTTATCTTGTTAATGGGTTATGCCTTAAGATGAATTAGTGCAAGTGTACAAGATAAGTAGATAAGATTCACTCAAAGCAGAAAATCAACCAAGAGATGAGTCCTATTCTACATGCAATGCGTACGTACCTTGCTCCAGCACTCTTCAACAGTAAAAATAAATGAATTGAAAAGACACGTGCCTAATATGCAAACGTCTAATCAATTTTTATCTTAACAACAAATAGTTTACTGTTGAATTAATTAGCAGTAAGCAGGTATATCACAGAACAAAATAAACAGAGCAGTAAACAGAATTTACAATTTGCAGCAACCTGCAGAAAACCAAATTAGTAGTGAACTACTATTGCCGCAGAATTGCAGCTTTTGCCGCAGATCTGCGGCAAATATGCAGGCCCTGGTGCTCTGCCTTCGAGGGCAGAGGCACTGGGTTGCTGTATGTCCTTGATGCTGCTCTGTTTCTGTTTCCTGTTCTCCAAACCTGCAAACAGAAAAGAATAAAGAATTAGTTAAAAATTAAATTTTTGTTTTAGAGATAAACTTACCGTCCCTCCCCGGCAACGGCGCCAATTTGTTGACTGAGATTTCCTGCACACAAAATGTAGTATTTTAGTTTTAAGAATAGGATGTGCAAGTTCTTAATTCTAATCCGCGGTAGCAAGGCTATGCGGGTCGTGATCCTCAGGGAGGGACTGCGATGGAAGCGTTTGTAGGCTGTCTAAAAATCACAAAGACAAGCCACCAAAATGTAGAGATCCAAGATCCAGGCGCAAGGCTAAATGTGACAATCAAGACGCGAAAGTCCAAACCCGCGTCTCCGCATCAAGGCGCATTGGCTCAACGCCCGCGTCTCCGCATCAAGGCGCGTTGGCTCAACGCCCGCGACTCAGCATCAAGGCGCGTTGGCTCAACGCCCGCGTCTCCGCGTCAAGGCGCGTTGGCTCAACGCCCGCGTCTCAGCATCAAGGCGCGTTGGCTCAACGCCCGCGTCACAGCATCAAGGCGCGTTGGCTCAACGCCCGCGTCTCAGCAACAAGGTGCATCCACCTTGGTTGTAACCACCCCGAATATGGCGCCATCCACCGCCCATGTAGCGGGGAAGTTGGCCCTCATCGTGGAGCACTTTTAGGGGGCACGATCACCCCCTAAAAACCTATAAATAGTCCCGTCACTATGGAAGAGGGGCCGGATTTTCGAGAAAGAAAAAAGGAGAGATCATCGACAGAGAGAGAGAGCTTAACTCTTCAAGCCAGCTTGCTGCGTACAAGTTGCTCTTCGCCTACCTTCTCTTTTAGAGTTTTGGTGGACGGGGCTGAGTTACTCCTTCTACCTACCAAGGAGAAGATCCCTCGACGGTACTGACGGTCATCTGGTCAACGGAGAACAAGATTCACTCTCCACCGCCACACGAAGAACCCAGCACTAAACAAAGGGGGAATTCAAGATTCAATATTCTCCCTCCCTTGTAACCGGAAGATTAGCCTGTTGTAATTTTTCATCTGATTCAGGAAAAGTTGCTCCAGTCCGCTCTTCGCCAGTTTTCCGCGTCCAACAAGAGATGGCGACTCCGCTGGGGACTACGTTTGTCACTGACGAATAAGCCGTGGCGCAGGATGATCTCCTCCGTAGGGGAAAATGGTCGAGACACTTGTTGTGGAGTTCGACCAAGCGAAGTATGAAGAGTTTCTCTCTTCTGGCTCCAAGAGCCTAAAGACCCGCGTCTGTCGCAGGGTCTCGGCGGGGAATGACCCCGAAGCCCGACCTGAAGCTCTCTTGGGCGCCGCTGCTGTTGCCCACTGTGCCCAGCAAAGTTCACGCGTCAACGCCTCTCAGAAGGCCCGCGCGATCCCAAGCACAGTTGCTGTTGCGACCAACTCCGGCGCACAGAAAACCCGTGTCAACGTCTCTCAGGAGACCCGCGTGGTTAAACTCCCTGATGTTCAACATCAGGATGTTGTTGGTTTCTCTCCACCTCCTCGACGCAACCGGAATGCTGAGCGTCGACAGAGGAGACGTGCGCGTCAACTGCAAGTTGGAACCGTTGGTTGTCCAACTGAAGCTGGACGCGACGTACAGTCTCGCGCCTTGCCCGCGTCACGTCCAGTACGTGAAATCCGCGTTTGGCGGCCCAAGCGCGCAACTCCTCAAGTTGAGTCCTCTGAAGACCAGCTTACCAAACGCCAAAGCGAAGCTTTTGCGTCTCGTCAAACGCAGGAAGCACGCACCCAGAGACGAGGCGCCCTGCAGCCCACTCTCTCTCACGCGGCTCAGCCCGGACGCACCAGGCAGCAACGCGATACTCGCGTCACATCTCAACAGAGACGCCAGACGCGCGTTCCACAGTCACGACGCGGAAACCGCGTCCCTGAAGTCTGCGTCCATTCTGCACAGCACATGGATGCCTCCCGTCTTCGACGTTGTGAGGCTAGTCTCTTTGATCCCTCTTCCATGGATTTGAGGGATTATCTGACAAAGAAAGAAGTGCCCACCAGGTCACTTCATCTTGCTGCTGCCAACGGCTTATCTCCATGCTTGCGGAGTGCCGTTGCGGGTCGAGTGTGCACCAGCAGTCCTTAGCTGGACAACTGACATCGATTCCCCCGTCAGCCAAAAGAAGGCGCTCCCATAGAAGGAGAGTCTTCTCTGACATTGAATACCCGGAGCTTACTGCGAACATGACAAGCAGGAGCAAGGGGAAACAACTTGCAGTCAGCTCAGACGAGTCCGAGTCTGACTCTGAACCGGAAGGGGTGTATCGACACACTCGCACCCGGACGGGGGCCATTCCCCCAATTGACTATAATGCCTTAGCCCACGGCATTAGAGCGAATGATTCCCACTCCGCCGTAGTGGAATCAGGGGCTTCGAACTCTTCCGTCGAGAAGGAGACCTCTGCCTACATGACAGGCACTCCTGAGGAGACGGCAAGACGTATAGAGCAGGTCCAGAAAGCACAAATGGACATGATTATTTCTCACCAGGCGTCGATTGACTCCCTCAAGCAGGCGATTGCACAACTGCTGGAAGACAGGAGGAAATCTCCTCCTATGAGGTCAAAGGGCAAAGGGAGAAAGGGAGAAAGCTCATCTTCCGAACCTTCTGAGGAGGCGCGACGATCTACTTCAAATTCGTCCAAATCTTCGTCGCACGACCCAGAAAAGGCTCATACTAAAAGAATGAGTCAACTGGAGCAACGCCTCAATGCCCTTGCCAGTCGCAAAGACCTCCAAGAAGTTGGAGTGATCCGGCCCTATCCAGCTGAGTGGGATCTAGTCCCGTACCCTCCTAAATTCAAGGCTCCAACCCTCCAAGCCTTCGATGGGAAGGGGTCCCCTAATCAGCACATCTACTACTTCAAATCCCAAACCGGGAATGTAGTAGATAATGACGCCATCCTGGCGCGACTATTCATCGGCACCCTGAAAGGGTTGGCCTTTGAGTGGTTCATGAAACTCCCGGAAGGTTCTATTAAGAACTGGGGCGACTTGGAGAAGCTGTTCTTAACACGCTTCTTCGAAGATGACTCCGAGGTCACAATGCCCACCCTGTTGGCTACGAGACAGCGAAAGGGAGAGTCCGTCAAATCTTTCGTGGAACGATTTCGGAACGTGGCACTCCGGTGTCCAAGCGGTATGACCCAGGCCACCCTGGTGGAAACATGCCGCCACAACCTCCAAACCTCACTCCTTGCTCAAATAGGAGTTGCTGAAAGCCGCGCCTGGAAACAATTAGTCCAACAAGGTGAACAGGCTGAGGAGATTGTTGCCCGCGTCAGGAAAGAAGAAGGCAAGCCTAGGCCGGAAAGGTCGACTAGGCGAGCGCCAGACACCTCCCTCCAGACGAAGCGGAAGGATAATTTGGCAACAGAGACCAAATCTCCCGCCAAACCTCAAACAGGCAAGGCGAGTGGCTCTTCAAGCCAACCCCGCGCCAACAAGCAGTATTCCTTCAAGGAGGAACATGTCGATTCGCTCTTCAAGCTACTCAACAAGAGCAATCGACTGAAGCTCCCTGAAATTAGGCGCCCGGAGGAAGTCGGCAAGACCGACAATCCCAACTACTGCATGTACCACAGGATGTTGGGACACCCTACCAAAAGCTGCTACGTCTTCAAGGACATCCTTCAGGCTTTGATTGACGCGGAGGTGCTAAAGCTCCGACCAGAGCAGAAGAAGGTTACGGCTAATGTGACGTCGGTTCTCCAGTTCGGGAGACAACCTCCAACGCCTGCGGGGGTAACTCCTATTCCAAGGGGAGAATTAAGAGTGGTCAACACAGACCCTCACCAGCAGCAGGAGAAGGGCTTGGTACCCGTCCCTACGCCTCAAGGGGAAATTATGTGGGTCCACCCCGACCTAGTGGACAACCAGCAGTGGACTACTGTAACCAACAGGAAGTCCAAAGGCAAGGCAAAAGCTTCGTCCTGCCATGTGGTATGTGCTTCCTCCCGAGAAGCAGAGGATGATGTTCCCTCACTAACTGATTCAGAAGAGGAAACCATAGTCTTGGCCGCAGAGCCCAACCAACCAATGACGGGGACTCGTTCAGGACAGCCCTACTTGAAGCAGTACGGCGAAGTGGCGGCAAACCCTCCACAACCGGCTGCAGAGCCAACTAGGCCCTCCACGAAGCCACCTGTGGAGAAGCAGAAGAAGACTCGATTCTCTCGAACCCTTCAAAGAGGCATCGCGGAAGGGTCTTCGGCACCTTACCGCTTTGATGTCCTGGCTCAGCTGGCCAATATACCGGCACGCATTACCTTGTATGAACTTCTTAGACTATCAAAGTCGACCAGGGAAGCTCTGCAAGAAGCTCTGGCAAATGCTGAGGTCTTCATGACCCAGGTGCCGAAGGAAGAAGATGTAGAGGATTGCCTCCACACCTCCCAGAATACCCCCTGCATCACCTTCACGGCAGATGATATGCAGGTCAAAGGGAAGCATGATCGACCCCTGTACTTCACAGGTTATATCGGATCATCTGAGGTGAACCGCATTCAGGTAGATCCAGGGTCCGCATTGAGCATCATGCCTCGCCGAGTCATGCAACACCTCGGCATCCCTACTCACCGTCTGAGCCCTACACAGACGACCATCTACGGGTTCAATGCCAATGGCACCCGTCCGATGGGGAAAATCAAGCTCAAGTGCCAGATTGGGAGCCTCAAGTCGGAGGTGACGTGCTACGTCATCGATGCCGACACTTCCTACAATCTGCTGCTGGGACGACCATGGATTCACCGCAACTCCATCATTCCCTCCACTCTTCACCAAGTCATGAAATACATTGACGCGAGTGGGAAGGTGCAAACGTTGGTTGCCGAAAGGTATCCGTTTAAGGGGGTCAAAAATTATTTCACGGACTCCCTCCTATATCAGGATCCGGTGGATGAAACCCCGCAACTGGAGGTGCCAGACTCTGGTAATGAGGCTGACACTGAGACCGAGCAAGAAGAGTGCTTGTGGAAGTTGGAACCACTTGTAAAGAGCACTAATAAGCTCGATGTTGATAATACCACCGACGATGCAGGCGGCTGGTATATTAATGAGAATTTAGACTTTGAGTACTTTTCTGCGTGTGCATCCGATTCAATACCATCGGATACTAGTACCGACGTAGACGATGACATCTGGTCGGCAATGGATGCTTTGACATCATTGCATGTACCAGTAAAATCATCTTTCGGGACATACCAGGATAATGGTGATGCGCAGGAATCTATATTCATGGTTCCGACAAGACGAAAAGGCCAAAAACCAATCCTGTTTGGGCGAATGACGACTGAACCAACGCCCCGCGAAGAATCAGAAAGTGAGGAGGAATCCCCTCAGCTCAGTCATTATGAACCAAAAACGCTCAAAATGATGAAGTGCATGGGGTATGACCTAACCAACAGACCCGGGTTGAACTTCGGCAAAGGAAGAAGAACGCTACTTCGCTCCTTTGTGTCGAAAGGAAAGGCCCCCGATTATTATCATCGGACGCGCAGGGGGTTGGGCTATGTATCAACTCCGGTCCCATCAGCCTCCGATTCTCAAGAATCGTCGAGCAACGATTACTCTTCAGACACATCATCTTGGGAGTCAGATGTCAGTGTCGGCAACATCTTCAAGGAACTTTCAATGAACATGGTTTCGACAAGCCACCTGGAAGATGGAAATGAAGAAATGATCCAATCTGATACAGATCCTTGGATCAAACATTTAAATGCTCTTTGGGATACCCGCTTTGAACAGCGTGAGCCACCCACAGAAGACAAGGTTGTTCAGATCAACCTAGGAGATGAGGCTAACCCTAAGCCCATCTTCATAAGTGACGGCCTGTCACCTTCAGAGAAGAAGGATCTAATATCTCTTGTACAAGAGTATATAGACGTCTTCGCCTGGAATTATGAGGACATGCCAGGACTTGATCCTCAAGTGGCCATGCACCGCCTCAACATCAATCCGGACGTAAAACCTGTCAAACAACAGCAGCGACGGTTTCGCCCAGAAATAATGGAGGCAATTCAATCAGAAGTCAGAAAACTCATTGATTCTGGCTTCATCAGAGAAGAACAGCATCCCGACTGGGTGGCCAACATCGTCCCCGTTTCTAAGAAGAACGGGAAGATCAGGATCTGCATCGACTTCCGTGATCTAAACGAGGCCTGCCCCAAGGACGAATTCCCATTGCCAATCACAGATGTCATGATTGACAATACTTGTGGATTCGAACGAATGTCCTTCATGGACGGATTCTCAGGATACAATCAAATCAAAATGTATCCTGATGACGAAAAGCATACCTCCTTCAGGACACCCCTAGGAGTGTATTGCTACACCGTCATGCCCTTCGGACTGAAGAATGCAGGGGCAACATATCAAAGGGCCATGAATGCCATTTTCCATCAGCAAATACGCAAAACGGTGGAATGTTATGTTGATGACATCGCGGTAAAAAGCCGCGCTAAAGGCGATCACGTAGCAGACCTGAAGGTGGTCTTTGACATCATGCGGGCTCATCAATTGAAGATGAATCCCACAAAGTCCTTCCTGGGGGTAGCCAGTGGCAAATTCCTAGGATTTGTTGTGACTTCCACAGGAATCCATTTGGACCCGGAAAAGATCCGCGCTATCCAGGAGATGCAACCCCCGAAAAGCCTCAAGGAGCTCAGGGGATTACAAGGACGATTGGCGTACATCCGCAAGTTCATCTCAAACCTTTCCGGAAGATGCCAACCCTTCGCTAAGCTGATGAAGAAGGGTGTCTCATTCATTTGGGATGATGCTTGCCAACAAGCGTTCGAGAAAATCAAGCAATACCTCACCCAACCACCAGTCCTTGCAGCTCCAGTATCCGGAAAGCCGTTTCTGGTGTACGTCCGAGCGATGGATCATTCTTTGGGAGCTCTACTAGCTCAGAATGACGATCAGGGACATGAGCAAGCAATCTACTATCTAAGTAGAACAATGATCGGAGCCGAACATCGGTATAACCCGATCGAGAAGGAATGTTTGGCACTGGTGTTCGCTATCCAGAAAAAGCGACACTATCTGGTAGGCCAAACTATAAACGTCATATCAAAAGTCAACCCTCTGAGGTTACTTATGACTAAACCTTCATCGCTAAATGGCCGACTGGCAAAATGGGCCATATTGCTATCACAATATGAAATGCATTTTCTGCCACAAAAGGCTATTAAGGGACAAGCGGTGGCGGACTTCTTAGCTGAACACCCAGATCCGAGGGCAGTCAAACTCTACGAGGATCTCCCAGACGAAGTGGCCGAAGTCTACCTGACTCAGACAACGTTCGAAAGTCAAGTGTGGCAACTTTTCTTCGACGGTGCATCAAGGACAAACCCCAAGTGACACGTAGTGGCAGGGGTAGGAGTAGTACTTGTCTCCCTATAAAATTATGTGATCCCCCGAGCTGTCTCACTGACCGAACCTTGTTCCAATAATGTGGCGGAATACAACGCTCTTTTGATTGGGATGCAATTCGCCGATGAGATTGGCGTTAAAAATCTCGAGGCATACGGTGACTCTAAACTCATCGTCAGCCAAGTTCGCGGGGAGTACGAAGTCAGACATGAAGACTTGGTACCCTATTACAATGCAACTGTCCGCATGGCCGAGGGATTTACAAGCTTCTACATCGACCATGTACCACGCAGGCAAAATGCGCACGCCGATGCACTCGCATCCCTGGCTGCCTCCCTAGCTCTTCCAGCTGGAGCAATGGAGAAGATATTCGTCTACAGCCACGACCTGTATTGCCCGAGAAATGCTCTCGAGGATTATCAGGAGTCAATGGGAGGTCGTCACCGCGAAGAAGCACTTGAAGCGTCAACCGGTCCAGAGCCTAGAGACTGGCGGTTCCCCTACATTGATTTCGCCTTGTATGGCATCCTGCCTGAGGACGCCAAAGAAGCGGCTGCCATTCGAAGGAAAGCCCCCAAATTCTATTATAATGCGATTACGCGAATATTGTATCGTCGATCGCATGACGGGATCTTACTCCGGTGCCTCTCACCAAACGAAGCACAAGAAGTATTGAAAGAGGCCCACGACGGTATGTGTGGAGCCCATCAACCTGGCCCAAAACTGGCACATCGACTCCAAAGATTGGGTTACTATTGGCCTAAGATGATTGCCGATGCCGTCACTTATGCCAAGAAATGTCACGCCTGCCAAGTGCATGGCGACTTTATCCATCAAGCACCAGGCTATCTCCACTCTACGGCCTTTACCTGGCCATTCGAAATGTGGGGCATGGACGTGGTTGGTCCTATCAGCCCGCCATCATCAAAAGGACATCGGTTCATTCTGGCGATAACCGATTACTTCTCCAAATGGGCTGAAGCCATCCCTTTGAAGGAGGTCAAGTCGTCGAACGTGATCAAGTTCGTGAAACATCACGTTATTTACCGTTTCGGCGTACCTCGGCGAATTGTCCATGACAATGGACCCCAGTTCATCAGCCAGGCTTTCCAGAGATTCTGCGCTAAGTTCAGAATCCAGAGTGTGTCCTCAACGGCATACTATCCTGCCGCCAATGGCCTCGCAGAAGCTTTCAACAAGACTATTGGCAAGCTTCTCAAAAAGTTCGTCTCGAAAAGTCAACGAGACTGGGAAGACAAGTTGGGTGAATGCTTATGGGCTTACCGCACAACTGTGCGAACCCCGACTAAGGCCACGCCGTTTTCCTTGATATACGGATGTGAAGCCGTGCTTCCCCTAGAGATCCAAATTCCATCTCTACGCGTCGCCTTGACAGCGGAGATGACGACAGAGGAGAAGCATCGACAGTGACTCCAGGAACTGGAGGCCTTAGACGACAAGCGTCTGCAAGCCCAACAGCAAATCGAGCTCTACCAGGCTCGAATCACCAGAGCCTTCAACAAGAAAGTTAAAGTGCGTACTTTCAAGAAAGGCGACCTAGTCTTAGCCGTCAGAAGACCCATGGTAATGACGCACAAGACAAAAGGAAAATTCTAACCCAAATGGGAAGGACCATTTGTAGTAGAGTCAGTCTACTCAAATGGATCATATCGCCTCATAAACTCGAATGGCGATACACTCATGATGCCTATTAACGGCAGGTTCCTGAAGAAGTACTATCCCTAGATGGTATCCTTCCGCCGATCAAGTTAAAAGTACACCTCTGATCAAAACATCCGACGCCTCCGACGGCTAAGGATAGAGGAAAATGTTGGCTTTTAAGCCCAACATCAGTCTTCGACAACTCATCATGCTGAGGGGAATAGCATGGCAAGCCCAACTCAAACGGTAGTTGGTAAAGGCATATCAAACCCGTTGACAGCTAAGGATTTGCTAAAAATCCTAAGAGACATGTTCCCATTTGATCCGACGCCTCCAACGGCTAAGGATAGAGGAAAATGTTGGCTTTTAAGCCCAACATCAGTCTTCGACAACTCATCATGCTGAGGGGAATAGCATGGCTAGCCCAACTCAAACGGTAGTTGGTAAAGGCACCTCAAATCCGTTGATAGCTGAGGGTTTGCTAAAAATCCTAAGTGGACTTGGCTCTACTCTTTCCTCCAAAATCCCCTACCAATTCTCATCCACAGAATGGTAGGTCTACAAAAATACAACCATTACTAAGTTAACACTATACCTCTGGTAATGGAAACTTTTTAATATTCCTTGTCGAGTACAAATTTTGCTTGTCAACTCTACACGGAGTACCAAATGTTCAATTTTGCCAAGTTAACACTACACCTCTAGCACTTCAAATTTTCACTTGTCAATTCTCACCAATAGAATGACAGGTCCTCAAAATTGCTCTTATCATGAGTCAATCTTTGTCAAGTTAACATCACACCTTTGACAAATTGCTGTTAAAGTTCAACACCACACCTCTAAACAGTAATCAAGTTTCTGCCAGGTTTAATATTACACCTCTGACAGTCACTCTTCTTCAGACTTCCATATCGAAGCTGAAATGGATGATGCTAAGTTAACACCACACCTCTAGCATCCAAGTCATTGCTAAGTTCAACAATACACCTATAGCCATGACTTTCCCTCGGACTTCCTTATCCAAGCCGAGATGACCAATGCTAAGTTCAACATTACACCTCTAGCATTCCCTCATTGTCAAGTTAAACATTACACCTATGACAGTGACACTTCTGAGTTAAGTTAATATCACACCTCTGACTCACATCCTTGTCAAGCTAACATTACACTTCTGACAAGACCACTTCCAACCCGTTAAGTTAATATCACACCTCTGACGGTAACAAACTTTCCTTGATTCCCCACGAGTCTAGTCCCACTTGTTATTCTCTTCAGCAGAATAACAAGTCTACCTAAAAACATTGTTAGGTTAATACTACACCATCAACAGTGTTCCCCTTAAATCCCCAGTTGAGCTCAATCAAGTTAATCCCAAACACTTGATAAAAGTTCACCCTCCCTGGGGGTACCAATTCTACTTGTCGCTTTCTCTTATAAAGTGGCAGGTCCACCAAAAAATTATTTCATCTCTGTCAAGTTAATATTACACCTCTGACAGTACTGTGAAAGTTCCTGAAATAGGATCTCTTCCTCCACAAAGTTTGACTTATTAAAGTTACCATCATAATTTTAACAAAGTCAGAGATTCTTTGCTTCTATAGGTCTAAGACAAAAAGTTCAAGACAAGGAAAGAGGCGAAAAGAAAAGTGTCGCTTTTATTCATTTCCAAACAGATGAAAGTGATACAAAACGCTCTCTTATACAATAAGATGGAGTGTTACAGTAAAAACGCTCTCTTATACAATAAGATTGAGTGTTACAATTAAGGAGTACAAAGAAGTCCCTCTCTCTCTCTTAGAAGTTGCACTCGCTCCTCATAAGCCGCGTCTGATTCCAAGTGCGCGATGTTTTGTGGCTACAATAGAAGCTGGTTACACCACGATGCATGATGTAAACATCGAAAGCGCCCTAGCTGACTAAGCTAAGAGCAATGGTGTTCTTGAGGTCTGGTGGCAACAGAAAGTCCTGCAACCCTTCGTTCAGGAGCGTCCCTTTCCCTAGCAGGCCATCCAACGGACATAGACTGTCCTTGATGTCACTTCTGGGGTGGGAGAGGAAGAGGATCTTGTCCGCCACCGCAACCGCCGGAACCCTCATCGCCGTCATGCATAGCCTGACCATCTCTTGCCAGCAGGCATGAATGGCGAAGCAGATCAGAAGAGACCTTGGCGAGGGTTGGGTCCTCGTCAGAGATGTAATATACTCTCTTATAGGTGACGAGGACCATAATATACTCTCTTATAGGTGAACATCAAACAAGTTCGCCGGCCAAAGCATCCTTCCAGGGGCCCAGCAAACCAGCAAGTCTGCCTGCAAGGAATGAAACAAAAGGAATCAGAACAATCTGCAACTTAGCATGCTTCAACAGAGAAAAACTAAGTCACAAATGCAGACTGCAGACGCGGGAATGATCCACGCAGTCAGCCAAGCAGACGCAGGAATGATCCACGCAGTCAGCCAAGCAGACGCGGGAATGACCCGCGCGGTGAGCCAAACTGCTGCGTCAGCAGAGACAAACGCGAATCAAAATGCGGTCTCATTCCACGCCCAAGTCGAAAGCACAGACGCCTAAAAGGCACAGACGCCGAAAGTTGCCATCTCCTTGTTGAGTGAACAAGAGTTGCAAGACTCGGGTCTGAAACCTTTTTGGGAATTCGTCCAAGGCAGTGGCTATAAAACGCGCTAAGGCAATAGCCATAAAATGCGCCAAGACAGTGGCTTTGAAACGCAAGCTTTGTGAACAAAGCCAGCGCCAAGTGCCAAAGACCCCTGCACTCGCGTCCAGAGAAGTTTAAATCTGTGGCGCAAATTCCAGAAGGAATGCACCAACACAGACTTCGTGAGGGGGTCCAGATAATGGTGATGCCAAGGTGCAGGCCGTGGTAGATTAAAATATCATGGCTAATTGGGACGGCGTACCAACAGAGGCCTCTACCAAGAGTCGGGCTCTATGCATCCAAACGCGGACGTGCAAGATGATCAGAGAGACACTCTGCCCCGAAGAGACTAAACAGGAGCATACAAGCCCTAGGTCATCTTCATCCACAGAGCCATCCTCATCCATGGAGACAATACTCTGAAGAAGATGAAGGTTCTCAGAGCGCTCGCTCTCAAAAAGAAAACAGTCCAAAGATTGGATTGAAGGAAGAGGGTTAGCCCTATTTATAGGCAGACCCTAATAACTGCTATTAATGGTGCATCAAACAGAACCGTCGCGCACGACTGTCAAAGCCCAATGGAGGACTGACGCGTGGAGCGTCGCTTTGGGAATCGTCGCAGACACCGGTTTCCAACCGCCAGCGCCGGTTTTGCATTAAAGAGCGTTAAAACGCCCAAGTCAAATAAAAATTGACGCGTGGACAACCGCCTTGGAAAACAACGGATGACCCGGTTTCCCAAACGTCGGTGAAGACTTGACGTCCAATCGTCAGTGAAGACTTGACGGTCAAAGATCTCACAAAATCTTTAAGTCAGGCTGCATCAAACGCAGACAGCAAAGTCGCGTCCGGCTGCATTAAACTCAGATGGAAAGCCGCGACTAAGAATCCGCGTCACCGTTCTCAAATTAAAAGGCATTCACCCGCGCTTTAAAGAGCGTCCACGTGACTCAAAATCGCGTCCTTTCAGCAAACAATGTTGCGTCCCTCGCGTCTGCCCTATTTGCGTCTTACTCAGCGAGACCAATTCGAGGTTCACTCTGTGATTGACGCTGCGTCTCATCAAAAGGACTTAGTGAAATCTAAGTTCCTATGGAATGATGACCGCGTCTCACCCTGTGATTGACGCCGCGTCTCAGCAAAAGGACTTAGTTCTATCTAAGCTCCTACGGAATGATGACCGCGTTTCACTCTGTGGATCAGTGCCGCGTCTCATCAGGAAGCCGCGTCTCATTGAAAGAACTTAGTCTCGCCTAAGTTCAATCTTCACAACCAGTGATCAAGAAGTTGGATTCATCCACAGCTAAACAAAGAAGATGGAACAAAAAAATGTCCTTTTTATATCAAAAGTGGATACAAACACTCTGATAAACAGAGTGTCCTTTTCTTTACAAAAAAAAAAAGAAAAGAAGGCTAAATGTCCTGGCTCGCCAAGGAACGGATTCGCTCCCTGAGATGATGCATCTTGATCTGACGCGCCTTCTCAGCCTCCATCATGGCTTGGACCCGCAGCTCCTCTTCAGATAGGAAGGGTTTTGCAGCCAGCTGCGCTCGCAGAGACTCCACCCTGGAGGAATGTAGAGACAGACTCTCTTCAGCTCGCGCCTTAGCAGTCTGTTGCTCCGCAAGCTCCTCTTTGATGGTAACAAGCTTCTTCTCATTGATCGCAAGCACAGCTTCTGCCTTGGCAATGGTGTCCCAAGCCTTGGCAATGGTGTCCCGAGCACTGATGATGACGTGCTCCGTGCTCTGCATGACAATCTCGGATTCCCTTGAATCGTCAGTTAGTTTCTGACATTCAGCCTGGGAACATTCGAGGCTGCGGATCTCTGCATCTATTTGTGCCTCTGCCTCCTGTCGCTCTCGTTCTTGAGCAGCTAAGAGCCGGGCTAGAGTGGCCTGGGCCTCACCAGAAGAGCTGGCATTTTCCAAAGACTTCAGCTCGTGCAGGTCGTCTCCCAGTTGCTCCACCACCCGCAGACACGCCTGGGCAAGTGAGGGGCCTCCGGTTAACTCGACGTTCTCGGCCAGATTTCTGAGAAGCGTCCGGGCAAAATTGAAGGAGCTGCTTCCACGTAAGATGAGATCAATACATGATCCCATCGAAGCAAAGAATTGTTGCACCATCTGGCGTGCCAGTTCCCCCATATTGTCACCACCTGGGAAGCTTCCCGACCCCTTTTCTGTCACGGTGCAAGCCGGCTCTTTTTGCGCAAGAGTCGTGCTGACCGTCGATACATCAAGAGCGAGACCGACCACTGGCGCTTCCGGGGGTGTTATCTTTACAGGAACCTCCACAGCTAATGATGGCGCAACCTCTTCAGAAGCTTCAGCCGAGACCTGAGATGCGTGGCCTTCTGGAAAGGTACCGACCGTCGGACTCTCCATTTGAGCCCCCTCAGTTCTCTCTGCAAGTTATTGTGACATTAGCCACAAAGGAGAAAAGCGAAACATTTAATATATCAGAACTTCCTTACCATCTGGGAGGTCCAGAAACGCCGAATCCTTGGGCAAGTCCTGCGGAGTGGAAGCTCCCTAGCTTCAATAGTAATCCCTTCACCCGGCAGAGTGGGTTCTTCCCCGGCCTTAGGGGTTGCCTCCTCTTCCGGCAAGGGAGAAGCCTCCCCGGCACCAGTAGTTGCCCCCGCTGGAGTTATCTCGGCAACTAAAGCCGTAACCCCTTCTGGCTGGGTCAACTCTTGTACCATCTCCTCGATCTGCGAGGAGGATGCGGCTTCGACGTTCTCAGCCAATCCTGCAACATAAAAGGGAGAATGTTAAGGTCTCTTCTTCAAAATTAAAAGGGAAAGCAGGTCAAAAGGTGAAAAGAGTACCTCCCACGGGAATAATCGTCAGCTGTGATACCGTTGACGGCTCACCCCCATATAGTTCTTCCTCTGAAATATGGGAGAACTTACTCGGATCAGGAAAAGTGGGTTTATCACCGTAATCAACATCGTCTTCAAACTCGCTTTCCCCTGAGAGTGAGGAAGACGATAGCGCCTCGCGCGAAACCCCTGCAGGTGGAGCCTTGTCTCCAACTACCCCAGTGGTAGGGCTGGGGTCAGCCATCCGAGGACTGGAAATGATGACAGAAGGAGACCCGGGCTGTTGAGCTGAGGAAGACTCGGGCTGAGCTGAGATCCCAGGGATCTTGACATTGCCTCCGCTCATTATATCAACCTCTAGCTGCTCATCCTCGTCAGTGGCGGCAGATCGATCAACGAGCTCCCCTTCCTCCGCAGACCCGTGGCCTCTGCTAAGTGACCTGAGAACA
The DNA here is from genome assembly GCA_038442645.1 of Agave tequilana. NCBI lineage: Eukaryota > Viridiplantae > Streptophyta > Magnoliopsida > Asparagales > Asparagaceae > Agave > Agave tequilana. The sequence continues at coordinate 25,121 of JAVJIF010016607.1, forward strand.
CGGACTAGAGGAGTTTCTTCTTCAGCTATCTCTTCCTCCCTCAGTGCCTCAACGACAGCAGGGATCTCTTCAGATCGAGAGACTTCGGTTATCAAGTCCCTTCGAACCTTCTTCGGAGCGGGCTCAGCAGTGGGAGTAGAGCCTTGACGACGCTTGCTCACCGCCTGTCGAGACTTAGTTGCTTTCGGCTCTGCCCTAGTCGCTTGTGGCTCCGCCCTTGGTGGTTGTGGCTCCATGGCTCGTGGCTCCCTTCTCATTCTTCGCCCGACCTCCTTTTGGGCCTTCAGGTACTGTTCTACGAGTTTCGTCGGTTTACTAGAATCCGTCCTTGCCTCGAGACTTGCATTGATGCTCTCGATGCATGAAGACGCCGGGAAAAAGTCTGGTGTCTGGATGGCCTGGGAGTACCAAGTGCAGAAGCTGAAGCTCGTACGGCACTTAGGCCCTTCGAGAGGTAGACGGAAAGTTACTCCCGTCCCTCCAGCCACACTATAGTACCAGGCCCGAGCACCCTCGAACAGGTTCCCTTCGAAGGCGAGTCGAGCATTGGGCTTCCCGACATAGAGCTGATCATAGCCGAACTGTCGAGCGAAGCGATTCGGCATGTATGGCTCAATGGTGCATGACGTCCCTCGTCGGAAAAGCACATATCCGGGCCGGATATTGAGCAACCACCAGAAGGCTCCCGCGGATAACCTCGTGAAGTCATCTGGGCCAACAGAATCAACAAGTAGATCCCCGGGAGATGCACCAGGGATCTGGGGGAGGCAGCGATTGAGCTGGTAGTTCGCAGGGTCGGAAAGGCACTTCCGGACGTAATATATATAAGGATCACGCCATTTCGAACCCTCCAATCGCTGTACAAAAGGGACAGAACTCTCCCTCTAACGCACCGCCGTCATCAAGGAAGGGCAATGCATCACGTACCAAGCCATGAGGTACGTGTAAGGCAGCTCGACACGAGGGTTGGGACGCTTCACCGTCGGACTCCCCTCTGAGTCAACATACGGCTTTCCCTCGGAGTCTGCAGTTTTCGGTGGCTCGCAGAAACTCTTAGTGAGCGCCCGCAGCCCGCTCTGAATACCAGCCGCCACGGCCGGGAGAAGGGCTATGGGGTTGCCATGAGCCAGGAGCACCGCCGGGTACACCACGTCAGCAACAATGACTTCATGTGGCAGCGTGGGCACCACACAGCGCTTCAGCCACAGCATCAGAAAGCCCGCCAACAGCGCCCGATCGGAGATAGGGGTCCGGGCTTGATGGTGAAAGCTCTCAAAAACCAAGTCAGGGTCGAAACCGTCCTCATTCGACTCTGTGGTGTAGAAACTGTCAGGAGCCTGGTCGATCCTGTCTTCAATCTCCCAGTCGGAGTTGGGAGCCAATCGAGTTATCCGATGGTCTTTGGTGTTGACATTGTTGAACTAGTAACTGGCCCAAGACAGTTGCTTGACTCCCTGCGACCGCCATTTGGTTATCTGGCCGCAAATGTGGAAGTGACATAGCACTTCCCAGTAGGTCTCATATATGAGGGGAAACTCCTCCTTCAAATGGTGAAGCTCCACCGTGGTCGGGACATATTCCTCATAGGGAATGTCCCCTGTCGACAGCCCCGAGACCTCATGCAGCTCGTGCAGAGCAAGGCCCATCTCCCCGACCGGAGTGAAGAACGTCCCCGTCAAAGAATTATAACGCTCTAGAATCCCGAAGAAGTTCTGAGAGCTTTGAGGGATCCCCCACTGCACGGCTCTGACCGCTGGGTACAGTCCCACACGCTTTAGCAGATCCCCGAGCTCGGTGAGGACAAAGCCGACCATCCTGCCCCACCAATAGTTCTCCGTGGAACGGACCCACCCCGGTGCACGGAACCCAACGGGATAATCACCCTCCGCTTCCATGAATGCGTTGAGGAAGGTAGTGCCAAGTTGTGGTATCTCCCCAGCCGGAACATCAGACTTGCGCGACCCAGGAAAAAGGCCGATAACTGACCTGTCATGGCTATCATGACGGTACACTTTGTGGGAGCCCAAATCACCGAGAGTAATCTCAGGGACATATCGAGAGAGGTCCCATTCCATCTTCCGAGGGACGGACATATGCTGGAAGTAGGACAGCGGGAACATCCTCTCCATGTTCGGAAGAAAGAATCTCCCACCCCTTATTTGACGGAGCCATTTGTAAGTCCCGTCATATACGCTATGGCCGCCATCGTGGATACGATCTCCGAAGAAGAAGGCAGGCTTCTCCAGTTTGATGCCAGCATCCATTGCAAACGCTGCATCAGTCATAAGCACCCGAAGAGTCCTCATGTCAACATTTGAGAGCCTCTCCCCACGAGCCTGCGACTTGTCAGCTGTCACAGGAACAGTCCTCTGTAACACGAAGGTCAAGTCCCGGTCAGCACCCCTACATGTCCAAAGTGGCGCTTCTTGGCGAGTGAAGTAGCAGGGCGTGGCGCTGCAAAAAGAAAAGGACACTTAGTTAGATACTCTATCAAAAAAAAAATGCTAAGTGTTCATAATCCGAACGCAGAAGAGACACTGGACGCAGGAATTATCAAATCCGCGTCCAGACCTGCGCATCCACGCAGAAGAGGCACTGGACGCAGGAATTACCAAATCCGCGTCCAGACCTGCAGGATCGGCGTCTCCACAACATTCTCCTTGATGTCACTGCTGGGGTGCGAAAAGAAGGGAGTTATCCACCTTAACCCTTCCATCACCATAATCGCCAGAAGTTAAGGAGGGTAACTCCCTTCCTTTCACATCCCCAGATGTCAAAATGCTTGGACTCGGGTGCCAGATTCATCAAAATAAACAGCTGATGAAACAGAACGCAAGGATCAAATCCGCGTTCTGTAAACTAAGTCCGCGTCTGAACCCTTCACAATTAGAAAATATTCTAAGTGAAGAATCTGAAGCGCAGGACCCAATGGCGCGAGGGTCCAAACCCGCGTCATGGTTATCAACCCAAAGACTGCGTCTGGGAATCAAACACGATTAAATTCGTGTGTTAAGGGTTCTTAAAGGTTCTTGGAACTTCCTTTAATGGCGAAACTTCCGCCTAAAAGGCATTTACCTTGGAGACCTTGGAGAACAACATCCTGCGCAGAGGAGGAGCTGCCCCTCCGGGCCTCGGCGACGGTCGCCTTTGAAGAAGAAGCAATCGGCTTGGTCTTGGGAGCCATGGCCAATTCGATCCGAGGTTCAAACAGATGAACTGAAGAGGAAGTTCTCTTTCTTAATCTTATCAGCAAGTGCGTTCGGAGAAGAAGAGGAATCTTCCCAACTGTGGCCTTTTATAGGCACAAGGATTCGCGAAGATACGCGGCGTATGGCCCGATGAATTCTGCGGCGAATCTCCGTTCGACGCGTGGAACAAAATCACTTTAACGCACAGAGAAGATCATGCGCCACGACTCAGCAGTGAATCATCGCTCGACACGTGGCACGGATCATTTAATGCGCCAGGAAATCCGTGCGCCAAAAGGCGAAATCCCGTCGGTTCCCCAGGCCAACTGGCAGAGCAATCATGACGTGGCACAGACTCGCACCCGACGGCCATGTCTCTTCGATGGCTATGCCCCATCAGCATCGCCATAAATGCGCCCAGACAATCGCGTCTATATTCAAAAGATGCGTCTCTCCGAAGTTCGCGTCTTCAGCTGAACATCGCGTCTGCCTCATGAAGATCAGTCGCGTCTCCATTGCCAAAGGACGCACTTTACAGAAATCGCGCCTTTACAGCAGCACCATCTCTGCTTTTTGAAAAAGAACCTGCGTTCGGCCTCCTGCTTCTGCAAAATCAGTTCAACAGTACACTGACGCAAGCAGACGACCAACCACTCCTGGCCTAAAGCGCGCCAGTGACAGACTAAAAGCAATCGGGGAGGTTTAGACTGTGCATCTAGACACTCAACATGATCAACTCTGGGGGCTTCAAAGAGTTCAACAGTACACTCACGAAGACCAACTCCAGATAAGATTAAACCCGGAGCATCAACAGTCTAGTCATGAAGGCGAACTCAGCTAGAGTCCAAAGTATTTCGAAATCCGTCCCAGTTAACTGCGGAATATCGAAAACTTTGGAGGGGGTTCTGTAGGCTGTCTAAAAATCACAAAGACAAGCCACCAAAACATAGAGATCCAAGATCCAGGCGCAAGGCTAAATGTGACAATCAAGACGCGAAAGTCCAAACCCGCGTCTCCGCATCAAGGCGCATTGGCTCAACGCCCGCGTCTCAGCATCAAGGCGCGTTGGCTCAACGCCCGCGTCTCAGCATCAAGGCGCGTTGGCTCAACGCCCGCGTCTCAGCAACAAGGTGCATCCACCTTGGTTGTAACCACCCCGAATATGGAGCCATCCACCGCCCATGTAGCGGGGAAGTTGGCCCTCATCGTGGAGCACTTTTAGGGGGCACGATCACCCCCTAAAAACCCTATAAATAGTCCCGTCACTATGGAAGAGATGGCGGATTTTCGAGAAAGAAAAAAGGAGAGATCATCGACAGAGAGAGAGAGCTCAACTCTTCAAGCCAGCTTGCTGCGTACAAGTTGCTCTTCGCCTACCTTCTCTTTTAGAGTTTTGGTGGACGGGGCTGAGTTACTCCTTCTACCTACCAAGGAGAAGATCCCTCGACGGTACTGACGGTCATCTGGTCAACGGAGAACAAGATTCACTCTCCACCGCCACACGAAGAACCCAGCACTAAACAAAGGGGGAATTCAAGATTCAATATTCTCCCTCCCTTGTAACCGGAAGATTAGCCTGTTGTAATTTTTCATCTGATTCAAGGAAAAGTTGCTCCAGTCCGCTCTTCGCCAGTTTTCCGCGTCCAACAAGAGATGGAAACCTGTCAAACAACAGCAGCGACGGTTTCGCCCAGAAATAATGGAGGCAATTCAATCAGAAGTCAGAAAACTCATTGATTCTGGCTTCATCAGAGAAGAACAGCATCCTGACTGGGTGGCCAACATCGTCCCCGTTTAGGCTGTCTAAAAATCACAAAGACAAGCCACCAAAACGTAGAGATCCAAGATCCAGGCGCAAGGCTAAATGTGACAATCAAGACGCGAAAGTCCAAACCCGCGTCTCCGCATCAAGGCGCATTGGCTCAACGCCCGCGTCTCCGCATCAAGGCGCATTGGCTCAACGCCCGCGTCTCCGCATCAAGGCGCGTTGGCTCAACGCCCGCGTCTCCGCGTCAAGGCGCGTTGGCTCAACGCCCGCGTCTCAGCATCAAGGCGCGTTGGCTCAACGCCCACGTCTCAGCATCAAGGCGCGTTGGCTCAACGCCCGCGTCTCAGCAACAAGGTGCATCCACCTTGGTTGTAACCACCCCGAATATGGCGCCATCCACCGCCCATGTAGCGGGGAAGTTGGCCCTCATCGTGGAGCACTTTTAGGGGGCACGATCACCCCCTAAAAAACCCTATAAATAGTCCCGTCACTATGGAAGAGGGGGCGGATTTTCGAGAAAGAAAAAAGGAGAGATCATCGACAGAGAGAGAGAGCTCAACTCTTCAAGCCAGCTTGCTGCGTACAAGTTGCTCTTCGCCTACCTTCTCTTTTAGAGTTTTGGTGGACGGGGCTGAGTTACTCCTTCTACCTACCAAGGAGAAGATCCCTCGACGGTACTGACGGTCATCTGGTCAACGGAGAACAAGATTCACTCTCCACCACCACACGAAGAACCCAGCACTAAACAAAGGGGGAATTCAAGATTCAATATTCTCCCTCACTTGTAACCGGAAGATTAGCCTGTTGTAATTTTTCATCTGATTCAAGGAAAAGTTGCTCCAGTCCGCTCTTCGCCAGTTTTCCGCGTCCAACAGCGTTAAGCAAGTTTCTCTAAAGTTTTTATTTTTATTAGTTAAATTAGAAAGGAAGTGGTATTTACAATGGGTCGGCAAATAAAGAATTGGGAGAAGTTGTGATTTAATCTACAAAAAGAAAAGAAAAGAAAAAGAAAACTTACCTCTTCAGTCTGCTTACCGTTTGAACCGTTGCGATGATTTACCTTTTCTTGGAAGGCGTACAAGCATGGCGTATAGGATCGTCCGCCTTCTTAATCTACACTATGAAATAAAAGACAACTATGAAGACCTGTTCATCGCCATAGGCCATCAAGGGCTCTTCTTCGGCTAGGTAGTCTCGAAGCAATTGGTTCTCATGGTGGGCAAGACATTAGAGAGAAAAATAGAAGAAAGCAAACAGATACTGAGATACACAAGATTAAATAAAAATAAAAGAACATAAAATAATACAAGAATAAAAACAAACCTCGATTCGATTATTAAACAATGGTGGAAAAATAAAACTTACACCGACTGTCACCATCAGTACAAGTAGATCCCTTCCTCCATGAGTACATCATCTCCTCTCAGTTTTTACAAGAATAAATAAAATTACAAAGGAGGAAAGAAAATCTAACCTAGAAGAAAGAAGAAAAAACCTAAACCCTAGCTTTTGGCCCTCTGTTGGACGCTGGACGACTCTGTACGTTGCACTGCAGGGGGTATTTATAGGTGCAGAAGGCCGAAGAGTCCCGGATGAAGTAGCCCACGAAATCTGGTATCCAGATAACATCAAAGTGCCGCAAAAACTGGGATTTTGCCGTGGAATTGCGGCATTTCTAGGGAATCTGGCCACGCGCTTTGGCGCGTGGCTTCTTCTGGTCCGTCCATCTGGGCGCTTGCTTCTGGAAGTGTGATCCTGGCTCTTTATTCTGGATTTTCGAGATAACTTAGAAATCAAGTTACCTTGATCTCAAATATCCCAAATCTTTTATCCACGAATTTCCTTCTTATCTTTGGCTTTTATGCTCATCCTGCAAGAGTTTAGGGTTGGGTAGAATTCTATCCTTCCCTCATCTTTAATAATTGCAACTTTAGCCCTTGCATAATTGCACTTTGACAATTGATATTTGCACTTTTGCACCTGGGCTTCAAATATGGGCTTTTGGGCTTCATTAAGCTTTATTTATTATTAAAATAATAATTCGAGGCCTGCACACAATAAATAATAAAATATTAATAATTGTGCAGAATTAAATAAATAAATATGAAAATGTGATGGTAAATGTTATGATAAAAATGCACTTTTGACTACCAATCACTAGCCCAACTCAAACAGTAGTTGGTAAAGGCACCTCAAATCCGTTGACAGCTGAGGATTTGCTAAAAATCCTAAGTGGACTTAGTTCTACTTTTTCCTCCAAAATCCCTTACCAATTCTCATACACAGAATGGTAGGTCTACAAAATACAATCATTGCTATGTTAACACTATAACTCTGGTAATGAAAATTTTCAATACTCCTTATTGAGTACAACCTTTGCTTGTTAACTCTACATGGAGTAGCAAACCTTCCAAATTGCCAAGTTAACACTATACCTCTGGCACTTCAAATTCCACTTGTCAATTCTCGTCAACAGAATGGCAGGTCCTCAAACTGTTCTTATCACGAGTCAATTTTTGTCAAGTTAATATCACACCTCTGACAAATTACTGTTAAGTTAATATTACACTTCTAACAGTAATCAAGTTGATGTCAAGTTCAACACTACACCTCTGACAGTCATCTTTCCTCAGACTTCCATATCGAAGTTGAAATGAACAATGCTAAGTTTAACACTACTCCTCTAGCATTCATGTCATCGCCAAGTTTAACAATACACTTATGGCCATGACTTTCCCTCGGACTTCCTTATCAAAGTTGAGATGACCAATGCCAAGTTCAAAATTACACCTCTAGCATTACCCTCACTGTCAAGTTAAACATTACACCTATGACAGTGACATTTTCAGTTTTCCCAAACAAAACTGAAATGCTCTTGAATCAAGTTAATATCACACCTCTGATTCGCATCCTTGTCAAGTTAACATCACACTTCTGACAAGACTACATTCAACCCGTTAAGTTAATATCACACTCTAACGGGAAAAACTTTCCTAGATCCCCCGCGAATCTAGTCTCACTTGTTGTTCTCATCAACAGAACAACGAGTCTACCTAAAAACATTGTTAGGTTAACACTACACCATTAACAGTGTTTTCATTAACTCCCCAGCTGATCTTAATCAAGTTAATCTCAAACCTCTGATAAAAGTTCATCTTCCCTGGGGGTACAAGTTCCATCTGTTACTTTCTTTTATAAAGTGGCAAGTCCACTAAAGTTATCTTACCCCTTGTCAAGTTAATATTACACCTCTGACAGCCTTGTTGAGTTCCTGAAATAGGATCTCTACAAAATTTAACTCGTTAAGATTATCATCATAATTTCGACAAGTCAAAGACTCTTCCTTTTATGCGTCTGACTAAAAAGAAAAGAGTTCAAGACAATAGAAGAAAACAAAAAAAAAGTGTTACTTTTATTTATATCCAGACATATGAAAGTGATACAAAACGCTCTCTTATACAATAAGATTGAGTGTTACAATAAAGGAGTACAAAGAAGTCCCTCTCTCTCAAAGGTTGCACTCACTCCTTGAAGCGTGTTCACCACTCCAAATATAAGATGTTTGAAAGAGCGCCAAAGATGGGTTGAGCACTGTGATGACGTTTGGAGGCTGATTACGTCATCATGCATGACGTAAACATCGAAAGAGTCCATTGTTGACCAAGAACAATGGTATTTCTTGAGGTCGAAAGGCAGCAGAGTCTTCTGATTACACCTGACATCCGAAGTGGGGATATGATCCTTCGAACACCTTCACCACCAGAAAGTCATCCGATGAACATGTAGTCTTCATCGATGTTACTTCTAGGGTAGGTGAAGGGAGAATTCGAGAACTTACCCACCACTATATCCCCCGCCATACTCACTCTGACCATGCCATGCCAAGAAGCATGACTGGTGCATTGAATCCAAAGAGATTTTGGCGAGGGTCCGATCCCCGTCTCCTGAAGACGGGGCTATGATTTCTTCCCTTGTGGACGACCATCGAACAAGTTCGCTGGCCGATATATTCTCCCAAGGGCCCAGCGAATATGAAAAAGGATGATCAAGCCTACCTGCAAGAAGCAAACAAAGAAATTTGAAGATCTGAAGCTTAGAATACTTCAACAGAAAAAAACTAAGTGATTCAACAGAAAAAACTAAGTGACAGACGCAGCTATTGCTGAGGACTTCAGACGCAGGAATGACCCGTGCAGTGAGCCAAGCTTCTGCGGTGGCAGAAACAGACGCGATAGAAACTGCGATACACACAGAATTCGAGCGCAGTCTAGTTTTGCATCCGCGTCTAAGGTACGAGACACGAAGAAGATCAGACGCGAAAATTGCCGTCTCCCTGTTTGATGAACAGGGGGTGCAAAATTCAGGCCAAAAATCTTCGGTCTGAGTTGGAATTCTTCTAAGTCAACAGCCTCAGACGCGAGCTCTGTCTGTAGAGCCCGCGGTCCAGGTGCCAAAGACCATTATATTCGCGTCCAGAGAATTTTTCAATGGCACAACTTCCAAAAGATGGGTGCACCAACTAGACTTCAGGAGAAGGTCCAGAAGATGAATCTCTTTAAGAGATACCAAAACTCAAACTCAGTTGGGCTAAAAATGTCATGGCAAACCAGGAAGTCGTACCCGCAGAGGCCTCTATTAAAGTTAAACTTTCTGCATCAAGGCGCGGACATAAAAGGTGCTCAAGGAGACGCTTTTTGTATTGAAATCACTTGACAGTGGTAATCTTCTGGAGAGGCTAAACAGAAGCATGAAAGCTCTGGGTCATCTTCGTCCATGGAGGCAAGTCCCTGGTAAAGTCCTTGAAGGGAGAAGACAGAATCTCTTAGGGCACTCGCTCTCAAAGGAAAACATTCTAAGTAATGGACTGCTAAAGGGAGAGGGTGAGCTCTATTTATAGGCAAACCATAATGCCTATAATTAATGGCTCACTAATCAGAACCGTCGGCTTTAATGACCGCACGAGTGTCAAAGCCCAATGGAGGGCTGACGCGTGGATCGTCGCTTCGAGAAGCAACGGAGATGCGGGCCTCCAACTGCCAGCGCCGGTTTGGCATTAAAAGGCGTTAATGCCTAAACCCAATGAGGGGCTGATGCGTGGACTGTCGCTTCGGGAAACATCGGATGGTGCGAGTCCCCAATCGTCAACGTCGATTTGACATTTAAAGATCTAACAAAATCTTTATGACAGGCTGCATGTAACGCCTAGGAAGTTGCACCAAACGCAGGCCTAAGAGCCATGTCCAGGAACTAGCGTCCCTTTGTGAATTCGAAAACGGCGTCCACCTGCATTCCAAAGAATTGTCCGCGTCTCTCAGAGTGACTCAAAGTTGCGTCCCCTCAGCAAAAGGGACCCATTCTGGGATCACACTTTGAAGCTACAAAAGCTGCGTCCCAAGACATACTTCTACAACAGAGAAGGCCTATGTCACTTACAGGTATCACAGGTATCCTAAAAATTGCGTCTATATTGCAAGGTGACAATGGTATTCCTATCATAAACTCAATATAATTTGAGTTTCCACTAAATCGAGGATCTAGAGACGCACCTCCACCAAGATAAAGTCACGTCCTTGTATCTATGCGTCAGCTCTGGAGGAGCATGAACCCGCGTCCTCACTTCATCCTGAAATTCTGCATCTAGATAGAAGTAAGGGCTGCGTCCCAAGAGCCGCATCCTTCCTTCCAAAGCTGCGTCCCAATTTGCAAGGCAGAGTCACGTTTCTCAGAACTGCGTCTCCACTACGAATTATAGTCGCGCTTTGGCAAACTCAGTTCGGCCTAAGTTTATTTAGAGTCAGTCAAGGACCATAACCAAAGACTACGACTAAGAAATAGGACTCATCCACAGCGGAGCATTAAAGATGGGACAAAAACTTTAAAGAATTTTATTATTCAAGCGAAAAATGATAAAAGTGATACAAACACTCTTGATATATAGAGTGTTCTTCTCTTTACAAAAGAAAAAAGAGGAGAAGGCTAATAATCCTGATTCGCCAAAGAACGGATTTGTTCTCTGAGGCGATGCATCTCATGTTGACGCGCCTTCTCAGCCTCCATGAGAGCTTGGACTCGCAGCTCCTCCTCAGGTAAAAATTCCTTTGCAGCCAGCTGCGCCTGTAAGGATTCCAATCTGGAGGAGTGAGCGAAGAGGTTTTCTTCAACCCGTGTCTTGGCAGCCCCCAGCTCTTCCAGCTTCTTCTTGGCATTGGCAAATTTCTGCTCATTGATTGCAATCAAGGCCTCTGTCTTGGCTAGGGTGACTCGAGCACTGATAATAATCTGTTCTGTGCTCTGCATGACGAGTTCACATTCCCTTGAATCGCCAATCAGCTTCTGACGGTCAGCTTGGAAATGTTAGAGATGGCGGGTCTCTTCAGCTATTTGTTCCTCCATCTCCTTTCGCTCTTGTTCTTGAGCAGCAAGAAGCCTGGTCAGGGTTTCTCGGGCCTCGTGAAATGAGCCAGCATCCTCCAGAGACTTAAGCTCTTTCAGGTCATTTCCCAACTGCTCCACCAGCAGCAGGTACGCCCTAGCCTGTGAAGGACCTCCGGTATGACTGATATTCTCAATCAGATTTCCAAGAAGCACTCGGGCAAATTCGAAAGAGCTGCCCCCAGATAGGATGAGGTCAATACATGACTGCATGGAAGCAAAGAACTGCTGCACCACTTGACGTGCCAGCTCTCCCATGATATCACTGGCTGGGGAGAATTCTGCTGATGTACTCCCAGATCCCCTTTCTATCACGGGGCGAGGGACGAAAATCAATTCGTCCCGGGCAGGAGTCGGGCCAACGACAGGCGCGGCAGAAGCTGAAATGATCGCCGGCACTTCTTGAGCCGCTACGGTCGTAGCAACCTCCACGACGGATGAAGTGGTAGCAAACCTGACCTCTTCGGGGACCTCGGTCGAGGCTTGAACTGTACTGCCCTCCGGGTCGACACTGGCCGCCAAATCCTCTGCCTGAGCTTCCTCAGCACTCTCTGCAAACCACCAAAACATCAGCCATGACAATAAAAGGAAAATATTCAGAACATTAATATTTCCTTACCAAGTTGAGGGTCCAGAGATGGCATATTCTCGGGCAGATCTTGCAAAGTTGAAGCCTCTCCGACTTCAATAATTGCCCTCTCTTGAGGCGTCTCAGTAGCAGGAGCCTCAACTCTCTCCTGCTGGGCCAGCTCCTATATCATCTCCTCGATATGAGAAGAAGTCGCAGCCTCACTGTCCACGGCCAGCCCTTCAGCATAAAGGGAAAACGTCAGAACCTTTTCCCTAGTTAAAAGGAAAACTAGGTCAACAAGACGGTAAGAGTACCTTCAGCAGCGGCAATGGTTGCTATTGGCGAAACCACCACAGGGTCACACTCATGTATTTCTTCCTCTAAGATGTGGGAGAATTTGCTCGGATCTGGAAGAGCAGGTTCATCGCCAAAGTCAACTTCATCGCCTGAATCATATTCGTCCTCTTCGGACGATGAGGACGATAGTTCAACACGAGAAGCCTCAGTAATTGAGGCCTTGCCACCAAGTACCCCAGTAGTAGGGCTGGGGTCAACTACCTGCGAGCTGGGCATTAAAACACCAGGAGACCCAGGCTATTGTGGCTCCTCTCTCCCCTCTTGAGCGAAAGAAGACCTCGGTCGAGTTGAAACCCCTGGAATCTCAACATCGTCCCTGCCCATCAGGTCAGCCTTGAGCTGCTCAGCTTCAGCAGCTACGGAGAGTTCGTCAGCAAGCTCCCCTTCTTCTAAAATCATGGGCCCTTGCTGCACAACCCGCGAGTACGAACAAGGGGGCATCATCCTCCTCCTCCTCTTCTTCCCTCTGCGCCTCAACACCGGAAGGGACGGCCTCGGACCTGGAAGCTTCAGCCGCCAAGTCTTTCCTGGCCTTCTTCGGAGCAGGCTCAGCTGTGGAAGTAGAGCCTTGGGGACGTTTAGGCACCGCCTGTCGACGCCTTCTGGCAGGCTGCTCCCTAGGTGTGGCTGCTCGTAACTCCATCCGGGGCTCTCCTCTGGCTTCCCTCTGAGCCGCCTGGTATTCATCGAGGCCTCGCGAGCGCTTGTTGGATGCCACCTTCACTTCATAAGATGCATTAATACTCTCAATGCATGAGTGTTCCAGTGAGTAGCCAAGCATCTTGCTAGCTTGAGAGTACCAGGTACAGAAACTAAGGCTTGTATGGCAGTTTGACACCTTGTAAGGCAAGCGAAAAAGAGCATTTGTCCCCCCAGCCACGCTGTAATACCAGGCCCAAGCACCTTCAAACAGATTTTCACTGAAGGCGAGCTGGACATTGGGGTTGCCAACATATAGCTGGTCATAGCCGAACTGTCGGGCGAAACGATTCGACATATAGGGCTCGATCGTACACGAGTTCCCTTGCCGAAAAAGCAGATACCCGGGCCGGATGTTGATAAGCCACCAAAAGACTCCCGATTGCAGCCTCATGAAGTCGTCCGGACCCACCATGTCGGCAAATTTATCCCCATAAGATGCACCGGTAATCTTGGGAAGCAGCGGTTGAGTTGGTAATTGGAAGCCTTCAGAATACACTTCTGGATATAGAACATGTAGTTGTTGGACCAGTTTGAGTCCTCCAGCCGCTGCACAAAGGGGACAAACCCCTCGGACCAAGACATCGGTGTCATCAACGAGGGGCAATGCATAACGAACCAATCCATAAGGTACGTGTAGGGAAGCTCAATCCGAGGGTTGAGATGCTTTACTCTCGGCCTCCCCTCCGAGTCAACCTTTGCCCTACCTTGGGAGTCGACGATCGCCTCCACTTTGCATAGGTTCTGAGCCAGGGCCCGTAGTCCGCTTTGGATGCCGGCCACCATTGCCGGAAGAAGAGCTATGGATCTACCATAGGCCAGCAGCACCGCCGGATACACCACGTCAGCGACGATCACTTCATGCGACAGTGTCGGCACTACACAACGCTTCAACCACAGCATGAGGAAGCCCGCCAATAATGCCCGGTTAGAAATGGGGATCCGGGCTTGGTGGTGAAAACTCTCAAAAACTGTGTCGGGCGGGAAAGTGTCTTCATTTGACTCTGTGGTATAAGAATCCACAGAGGCATTGATCCTCTCGGCGATCTCTTCGTCGGAGCTGGGAGCCAGAATGGTCACTGATTGGTCTTTCTCAGCGACTCCATTAAACAAGTAGCTTGCCCAAGACAGCTGCTTAACTCCCCAAGTTCTCCAGGAGGTTATTTGGCCGCAGATGTGGAAGTGACATAGCACTTCCCAGTAGGTCTCATATACCCGAGGGCACTCTTTCTTCAAGAGATGGAGCTCCTCAGAAGTCGGGACGTATTCCTCATAAGGAGCATCTCCCATTACCAGCCCTGAGACTTCATATAATTCGTGCAGGGCCAGCCCCATTTCTCTGACCGGGGTGAAGAATGTCTCCGTCAGAGGGTTATAGTGCTCCAGGATCCCAAAGAAATTTTGGGAACTCTGTGGGATGCCATATTGCACCGCCCTGACTGCTTGGTACAGTCCCACCTGGTCCAATAGACCTCCGAGTTCGGTGAGAACAAAGCCCACCATCTTGCCCCACCAGGATTTCTCAGAGGAATGAATCCACCCGAGCGGACGGAAATCAACTGGAAAATCGCCCCCCACCTTCATGAACTCATTGATGAAGGTGGTGCTAAGTTGAGGGGTTTACCTTACTGGGTGACGGACCTGAGTAGTCCAGGAAACAGGCTAAAAACTTCCCTCCCATGACCGGTATTATGTACCTTCCTGGCGCCCAGGATGCCGAGAGAGATGTTGGAGACGGGTCGGGCAAGATCCCATGCCATTACCCGAGGGACAGACATGTGCTGGAGATAAGATAAGGGGTACATTCTTTCCATGTTTGGAAGAAAGAATTTTCTACCCTCTATCTGGCGGAGCCATTTATAATCGCCATCATGCAAGGTGTAACCACCCGTGCCAATGTTGTCCCCAAAGAAGAAGACAGGTTTCTTCAACGAACACGCGAGTCCATTGTAAACTCTGCGTCAGTCATAAGTTCCCGGAAGGTCGCCATGTCGACCTTGGAGAGCCTCTCCATTCGCTCCTTCGACTTGTCAGCAGTCACAGGAGCAGTCTCTGCAATCAGCACCGCCTACGTGCCCGATGTGGCACTTCTTGGAGAGTGGGTCGGAGGAATATCGCACTGCAAAAGAAAATGACACTTGATCAGAAATCTGAAGGAGAATGATTAAGTGTCTACAACTCAGACGCAGAAGTGATTCCAGACGCAGAAATTGTCAAAATCTGCGTCCAGACCCGAAGACCGCGAGGCCAGTATGGAGCTCGCATTTCAAATCCAAGACTTAGGAGATAATTTCCAAGTATTAGACTCAGACGCAAGATTCTTGAGGACCAGCATCTGATTTCACAAGACGCAAGAGTCATGAGGCATCTACGTCTGAATCTTTCACACTTAGAAATATTTTAAGTGTTGAATCCAAAACGCAAGGCTCATTGGGACCCTGTGTTCAACAAGCAGACACAGATTCGAGCAGATAAAAGCAGCAGGGTCATCAAACCTGCGCCTTGTTTATCAAATTCAAGAACCGCGTCTGAAGATCAAACACGGGCTCGAGCCCGCGTGGGCGGTTCACTTTCAAAAGGGGATTTAAGAGTTACAAGAACTCTGTAAACCATTTTAATGGTGGAAATCAAGTCCGATGGCTTCTTATACCCGAGAGAGGGGCTTCCTGCATGGAGGAATCACCCCTTTGAGTCTCAGCGACGACCGCCTTTGAAGACGAAGCAGTGTGCTTGGCCTTGGGTGCCATTGCGAATCAAAGATCTGATGTTAGATGGAAGAAAAGAGAACAAATGAAACTCTTTTCTCAAAACCCTAACAGATGCGCTCGAAGACAAAGGAGAGACTAATGATGACTCTATCGATGACTGTTGCCATTTATAGGCACGATGATTCGCAAAGATACGTGACGCTTGGCTCGACGTTGAATCACCGCCTGACGCGTGGACAGCGCATTAAATGCAGCGCAAAGTTCGCACGCCAAAAAGAAGACGTCCCGTCAGTTCCACGGGACACGTGGCAGTGCACTCATGGCATGGCACGGATTCGCACCCAACGATGGACGCATCCTTTCAACACGGCCAGAGTTGCGTTCGAAAAGCCGCGTCCTCATTCCAAAAGGCGCGTCCCTCCGAAGACTGCATCTTTTCAACCCGGCCAAAGTCGCGTCTGCCTCATGGAATAACAGTCGCGTTTTCATCCCGAAAGATGCATCCCTATAGAAGGCGCGTCTTTAAAACAGTATTATCCCTGCGTCCGCTGAACTGGCATTCAGTCTTTGTTTCTGCAATTCAGTTCAACAGTATACTGGCACAAGCAGACGACTGTCCACCCCTGGCCCAAAGTGCACCAATGACAGACTTAAAGCAATCGGGGAGGTTTAGACTGTGCATCTAGACACTCAACACGATCAATTTTGGCGGCTTCAAAGAGTTCCACAGTACACTCACGAAGACCATACTCCAGATAAAATCAAACCCGGAGCATTGACAGTCCAGTCATAAGGGTGAACTCAGCTAGAGTCCAAAGTATTTCGAAATCCGTCCCAGCTAACTGCGGAATGTCGAAAACTTTGGAGGGGGTTCTGTAGGCTGTCTAAAAATCACTAAGAGACAAGCCATCAAAAGCAGAATTCCAAGCTCCAGACGCAGGGCTAATTGTGGCCACCACTGCAGCACCAAGGCGCGAGGGCCGAAACCCGCGTCTCAGCACCAAGGCGCGAGGGCCGAAACCCGCGTCTCAGCATCAAGGCACGAGGGTCGAAACCCGCGTCTCAGCATCAAGGCGCGTAGATCGAAATCCGCGTCTCAACATCAAGGCACGAGGGCCGAAACCCGCGTCTCAGCACCAAGACGCGAGGGTCGAAACCCGCGTCTCAGCATTAAGGCGCGTAGATCAAAATCCGCATCTCAACACCAAGGCGCGAGGGCCGAAACCCGCGTCTCAACACCAAGGCGCGAGGGCCGAAACCCGCGTCTCAGCACCAAGGCGCGAGGGTCGAAACCCGCGTCTCAGCATCAAGGCGCGTAGATCAAAATTCGCGTCTCAACACCAAGGCGCGAGGGCCGAAACCCGCGTCTCAGCACCAAGGCGCGAGGGTCGAAACCCGCGTCTCAGCATCAAGGCGCGTAGATCAAAATCCGCGTCTCAACCCAAGGCGCGAGGGCCGAAACTTGCGTCTCAGCATCAAGGCGCGTGGGTCGAAACCCGTGCCTCAGTTATAACTTCTCTCGTTATGGGGTCAATCACCACCCACGTAATGAGGAAGTTAGCCCCCATTGTGGAGTGTTTTCAGGAGGCACGTTCACCCCTGAAACCTCTATAAATAGCCCCGTCGCTATGAGGGAGAGACAGATATACAAGAAGACAACACACAGAAGAAAGAAGAGACGCGGACACAAGAGAGAGAGTCCAACTCTTCAGTTAACTTGCTGTGTTCAAGTTAATCTTTGCCTACAATCCCTTTGAGAGTTCCAGTAGACAGAGCTGTGTTACTCCGTCTACTATCCGGAGAGAAGATCCCCGTGAGTTCTCGACGTTCACCTGGTCAACGGAAAACAAGATTCACTTTCCACCGCTACTTGAAGAACCCAGCACTAAACAAAGGGGAGATTCAAGATTCAACATCTCCCCTCCCTTATAATCGGAATATTAGTTTGTTGTAATCTTTCAACTGATTCAAGGAAATTTTACACAAACATCTCTGCTTTCCGTACCAAACAATCTGCGTCTGAATCTTTCACACTTAGAAATATTTTAAGTGTTGAATCCAAAACGCAAAGCTCATTGGGGCCCTGTGTTCAACGAGCAGACGCAGATTCGAGCAGATAAAAGTAGCACGGGTCATCAAACCTACGCCCTGTTTATCAACTCAAGAACTGTGTCTGAAGATGAAACACGGGCTCGAGCCCGCGTTGGCGGGTCACTTTCAAAAAGGGATTTAAGAGTTACAAGAACTCTATAAGTTTTTTTTTTATTGGCGGAAATTAAGCCCGATGGCTTTATACCTGAAATAGGGGTTTCCTACATGGAGGAACCGCCCCTCTGAGTCTCAGCGACAACCGCTTTTGAAGACAAAGCGGTAGGTTTGCCTTTGGTGCCATTGCGATCAAAGATCCGATGAAGGAAGAGAGAACAAAGGAAGCTCTTTTCTCAAAATCCTAACTGATACACAACGAAGACGAAAGAGAGTCTAATGATGACTCTTGAAGACTTTTGCCTTTTATAGGCACAGTGATTCGCAAAGATACGCGGCGCTTGGCTCGATGCCCAATCGCCGCCTGACGCGTAGACAGCACATTAAATGCAGCGTGAAGTTCGCACGCCAAAAAGAAGATGTCCCCTCAATTCTACGGGACACTTGGCAGCGTACTTATGGCATGGGTTCGCATCCAACAGTCGCGTCTTCATCTCCAAAGACGCATCCCTTCAATGGACGCATCCTTTCAGCACGGCCAGAGTTGCGTCCGAACAGTCGCGTCTTCATCCCAAAGACGCGTCCCTCTGAAGATCGCATCCTTTCAACACCGGCCAAACTCGCGTCTGCCTCATGGAGTAACAGTCGCGTTCTCATCCCAAAAGATGCACCCTCATAGAAGGCGCGTCTTTAAAACATTATTACCCCTGCGTCCACAGAACTAGCATTCAGTCCTTGCTTCTGCAATTCAATTCAAACAGTACACTGGCTCAAGCAGACGACTGTCCACCCCTGGCTCAAAGTGCACCTGTATGACCCGAAAAAGGGAGACAGTGAATTGCCGTAAAAGTTTTCCTTGAATCAAATGAAAAAGATTACAACAAGAACTGTTCCTTCCGGTTACAAGGGAGGGAGAATATTGAATCTTGAATTCCCCCTTTGTTTAAGGCTGGGTTCTTCGTGTGGCGGTGGAGAGTAAACTTGTTCTCAGTTGACCAGATGACCGTCCTTCAGGGATCTCCTCTTCGGCCGGGTAGAAAGAGTGACACAGCTCCGTCTACCAAAACTCTAAAAGAGAAGGTAGGCGAAGGCTAGCTCGTACGCAGCGAACTTGCTGAAGAGTTGATCTGCTTCTTCTCTCCTTCTGATTGCCGATTGCCGATTTCTCGATTCCCGGATTGATTCTCTCCAATCTCTCCTTCTTCCCTTCTTTTTGTTGATGCAAACAAGGCTATTTATAGAGGTCCCAGGGGTGAACGTGCCCCCTAAAAATGCTCCACAATGAGGGCCAACTTCCCCGCTACATGGGCGGTAACTAACCCACGTGCTTGCTAAAGATATGCCACGATGGGGGCTAATTTCCCTTACGTGTGGGCAGTGATTGGTCCCTTAACCAAGGCGGTTATAACTGAGACGCGGGTTTCAATCCAACGCGCCTTGATGCTGAGACGCGGGTGTCAGGCCGACGCGCCTTGATGCTGAGACGCGGGTGTCAGGCCGACGCGCCTTGATGCTGAGACGCGGGTGTCGAGCCAACGCGCCTTGATGCTGAGACGCGGTGATAGTCCCTCGCGCCTTGATGCTGAGACGCGGGTGTCGAGCCAACGCGCCTTGATGCTGAGACGCGGGTGATAGTCCCTCGCGCCTTGATGCTGAGACGCGGGTGTCGAGCCAACGCGCCTTGATGCTGAGACGCGGGTGTCGAGCCAACGAGCCTTGATGCTGAGACGCGGGTGATAGTCCCTCGCGTCTAGAGCTTGAAACTTTGCTTTTCAATGGCTTGTCCTCCAGTAACTTTTGGACAGCCTACAGAACCCCCTCCAAAGTTTTCGATATTCCGCAGTTAACTGGGACGGATTTCGAAATACTTTGGATTTTAGCCATATTTGCTTTCATGACTGGACTGCTAGTGCTCCGGGTTTGATTTTATCTGGAGTTGGTCTTCGTGAGTGTACTGTTTGAACTCTTTGAAGCCACCAGAGTTGATCATGTTGAGTGTCTAGATGCACAGTCTAAACCACCCTGATTGCTTTTAGTCTGTCACGGGTGTGCTTTAAGCCAGGAGCGGTTGGTCGTCTGCTTGCGTCAGTGTACTGTTGAACTGATTTTGCAGAGGCAGGAGGCCGAACGCAGGTTCTTTTCAAAAACCGAGATGGTACTGCTTTAAAGACGCGATTTCTGTAGGGTGCGTCCTTTGGCAATGGAAACGCGCCTGATCTTCTATGAGGCAGACGCGATGTTGGGCCCGCTGGGTCGGACGCGGACTTTGTAGAGAGACGTGACTTTCCGAATGCATTTATGGAGATGCTGACGGGGCATGTCCATCGAAGAGGTGCGTCCCTTGGGTGCGAATCTGTGTCGTGTGATGATTACGCCGCCAGCTGGCCTAGGGAACTGGCAGGATTTCACCTTTTGGCGCGCGAATTTCTTGGTTCATTAACTGATCCGCGCCACGTGTCAAATGACGACTCGCTGGGGAGTCGTGACGCATGATCTTCGCGAAGATTTGCTCTACGCGTCATGCGATGATTTGCTGCAGCTTTTATCGGGTCACACGCCGCGTATCTTTGCGAATCCTTGTGCCTATAAAAGGCATCAGTCAGAGAGACCTCTTTTCTTCTCTGAACGCACTTGCTCAAGAGAGTTCTCTTCTTCCTCTGTTGAACTGTTCATCTCCATTACTGGATTTTTTAAACTATTCGTCTCCTTTTTCTGGAAAAAATGGCACCCAAGACCAAGCCAACGGCCTCTTCTTCACGGGCGACTGCCGCCGAGGTCCAGAGGGGCGCTTCCTCTGCGCAGGATGTCGCTTTCCCAGGTATAATGCCTTTTGGGTGTGAATTTCGCCATTAACGGGAGCTCATAGAACCCTAAGAATCCTTAACACAAAATATAACTCGTGTTTGATTCTCAGGCGCGGTCTCAGACGCAGTCTTTGAGTTGATAACCGAGGCGCGGGTTTGGACCCTCGCGCCATTGGGTCCTGCGTTTCGGATTCTTCACTTAGAATATTTCTAGTTGTGAAGGGTTCAGACGCGGACTTGGTTTGCAGAACGCGGATTTGATCCTTGCGTTCTGTACCATCAGCTGCCGATTTTGATGAATTTGGCACTTGCATCCAAGCAATTAGAAATCTGGGGGTGTGAAAGGAAGGGAGTTACCCTCCTTAACTTCTGGCGGTTGTGGTGATGGAAGGGTTAAGGTGGATAACTCCCTTCTTTTCGCACCTCAGAAGTGACATCAAGGACATTCCATGACCTTCTGGTGGTGGAGACGCGGATCCTGCAAGTCTGGACGCGGGTTTGATAATTCCTGCGTCCAGTATCTCCTCTGCGTTTGGACACGGTTTCGCAGGTCTGGACGCGGATTTGATAATTCCTGCGTCCAGTATCTCTTCTGCGTTTGGACGCGGTTTCGCAGGTCTGGACGCGGATTTGATAATTCCAGCGTCCAGTATCTCTTCTGCGTCTGGGTTATGAACACTTAGCATTCAAGTATCTAACTAAGTGTCCTTTTCTTTTGCAGTACCCCATCCTTCTGCCACACTCTCCAAGATGCGCCACTTTGGACGTGTAGGTGGTGCTGACCGGGACTTGACCTTTGTGCTACGAAGGACTGTCCCTGTGACTGCTGACCAGTCGCAGGATCGCAGGGAGAGGCTCTCTAATGTTGACATGAGAACTCTTCGGGTACTTATGACCGATGCAGCATTCACGACGGATGATCACGTCAAGCTGGAGAAGCCTGCCTTCTTCTTCGGAGATCGTATCAACGATGGCGGCTATCGTGTGTATGATGGAACTTATAAATGGCTCCGTCAGATAAAGGGTGGAAGATTCTTTCTTCCAGACATGGAGAGGATGCTCCCGCTGTCCTACTTCCAGCACATGTCCATCCCTCGGAAGATGGAATGGGACCTTTCTCGATATGTCCCTGAGATTACTCTCGGTGATTTGGGTTCCCATAAAGTACACCGTCATGATAGCCATGACAGGTCGGTTCTCGGCCTTTTCCCTGGGTCGCGCAAGTCTGAGGTTCCGGTTGGAGAGATACCACAACTTGGCACTACCTTCCTCAACTCGTTCATGGAAGCGGAGGGTGATTATCCGGTCGGTTTCCGTCCGCCCGGTGGGTCCATTCCATGGAGAACTACTGGTGGGGCACGATGGTGGGTTTCATCCTCACCGATCTTGGGGATCTGCTAAAGCGTGTGGGACTGTACCCGGCGGTCAGGGCCGTACAGTGGGGTGTCCCACCAGGCTTTCATAACTTTTTTTCGGTCTTGGAGCGCTACAATCCTCTGACGGGGACATTCTTTACCCCGTCGGAGAGATGGGCCTTGCACTGCACGAGCTACATGAGGTCTCGGGGCTGGCAACAGGGGACATTCCTTATGAGGAATATGTCCCGACCACTGAGGAGCTCCACCTCCTGAAGAAAGAGTTTCCTCGGGTGTACGAGACTTACTGGGAAGTGATGTGTCACTTCCACATTTGCGGTCAGCTAACCTCCTGGAAGGCGCAGGGAGTCAAGCAACTGTCTTGGGCCAGTTACTTATTCAACGGTGTCAATCATAAAGACAATCCGATAACCCGACTGGTTCCCAGTTCTGACGAGGAGATTGAAGACAGGATCACCCAGGCTCCTGAAGGCTTTTACACCACAGTTTCGAACGAGGACGGTTTCGATCCTGACCTGGTTTTTGAAAGCTTTCACCATCAAGCCCGGACCCCTATCTCCGATAGGGCACTGTTGGCAGGTTTCTTGATGTTGTGGCTGAAGCGTTGTGTGGTGCCCACGCTGCCACATGAAGCTATTGTTGCTGACGTGGTGTACCCGGCGGTGCTCCTGGCTCATGGCAACCCTATAGCCCTTCTCCCGGCCATGGCGGCTGGCATTCAGAGGGGGTTGCGGGCGCTAACTAAGAGTTTCTGCGAGGCGCCGAAAACTGTCAATTCCCACGGTAAGCCATATGTTGACTCGGAGGGGAATCCGACGGTGAAGCTCCCCAACCCTCGGATCGAGCTGCCTTATACGTACCTCATGGCTTGGTACGTGATGCACTGCCCTTCTCTGATGACGGCAGTGCGTTGGAGGGAGAGTTCCGTCCCTTTTGTGCAGTGGTTGGAGCATTCGAGCTGGCGTGATCTTTATATATATTACGTCCGAAAGCGACTTTCAGATCCTGCGAATTACCAGCTCAATCGCTGCTTTCCCAAGTTCTCTGGTGCATCTTTCGGTGATCTATTTACTGATTCCGCTGGCCCAGACGGCTTCACGAGGTTGCCCGCGGGAGTCTTCTGGTGGTTGATCAATATTCGGCCCGGTATGTGCTTTTCCGGCAAGGGACTTCATGCACCATCGAGCCATACATGCCGAGTCGTTTCGCTCGACAGTTTGGCTACGATCAACTGTACGTCGGGAATCCCAATGCTCGACTTGCCTTCGAAGGGAACTTGTTCGAAGGTGCTCGGGCTTGGTACTACAGTGTGGCCGGAGGGACGGGGGCAACTTTCCGTCTACCTATCGAGGGATCCAAGTGCCGTATGAGCTTCAGCTTCTGCACTTGGTATTTCCAAGCCATCCAGACATCAGACTTTGTTCCGGCGTCTTCATGTATTGAGAGCATCAATGCAAACCTCGAGGCAAGGTTAGAGTCTGGTAAACACTCGAAACTCACCGACCAGTACCTGAAGGCCCGGAAGGAGGTCGGGAGAAGATCGGAAAGGGAGCCCCGAGCAATAAGGGCGGAGCCGCGACCAACAAGGGAGGAGCCGCAAGCAGCAAGGGTGGAGCCACGAGCGACAAAGACTCGACAGGCGGTAAGCAAGCGTCGTCAGCGCTCTGCTTCAACTGCTGAACCTGCTCCCAAGAAGGTTCGGAGAGACTTGACAACCGAAGTCTCCCAATCCAAAGACATCCCTGCTGTCGTTGAGGTACCGAGGGAAGAAGATATAGCTGAAGAGGATGTTCCTTTAGTCCGTGCCCCTAGGTCGAGCAGCAGAGACCGTAGGTCTACGTAGGAAGGGGAACTCGTTGACAGAGCCACCACCGCTGACGAGGATGAGCAGCTAGAGGTCGACATCATGAGTGGAGGAGATGTCGATATTCCGGGGATTTCAGTTCAACCCGGATTTTTACTTGCTCATGAAGGGAGAGATGAGGCACAGCAACCTGGGTCACCTTGTGTCTTCATTTTCAGTTCTCGGGCAGTTGACCCCAGTCCTACCACTGGGGTAATTGGTGGCAAGGCTCCGGCTGCAGAAGTCTCGTGCGGGTGCTATCGTCTTCCTCACTCTCAGGGGAGAGCGAGTTTGAAGACGAGGTCGACTACGGCGATGAACCCGCTCTTCCTGATCCGAGTAAGTTCTCCCCACCTCAGAGGAAGAAATATACGGGGGTGAGCCATCAACGGTATCACAGCTGGTGATTACTCCCACTGAAGGTACTCTTTTCACCTTTTGACCTAATTTCCCTTTTCATTTTGAAGAGGATGTTTTAACATTCTTCTTTTATGCTGCAGTGTCGGCCGGGGACATTGAAGCTGTGATCTCCTCGCATATCGAGGAGACGGTAAAAGAGCTGACCCAGTCCGAAGGAGTCAAGGCTTCAGTTGCCGAGATAATTCCAGAGAGGGCAACTACTGAAATTGGGGAGCCTTCGATTTTGCCAGAAGAGGAGGCAACTCCTAAGGCTGGGGAAGAACCCACTCTGCAGGGTGAAGAGGTTACTATTGAAGCCAGGGAGACTTCCACTCCACTGGGCTCGCTCAAGGATTCAACATCTCTGGACCTTCCAGAGGTTGCGCTTACTACTCCATCATTAGCTGTGGAGGCTCCTGCAGCGATAACACTTCCGGAAGCGCCAGTGGCCAGCACGATTTTTGCGCAAAAAGAGCCGGCTTGCACCCCTTTCTTCATGATAGAAAGGGGGTCGGGGAGTACCTCGGGTGATGACACCATGGATTTCCTGACACGCAAAACGGTGCAGCAGTTCCTTGACGCGATGCGATCGTGCATCGATTTTATCCTGTCTGGGCGTAGCTCTTTTGACTTTGCCCGGACGTTTCTCGGAAACATGGCCGGTAACATCGAATTAACCGGAGGCTCCTTGCTTGCCAAGTCGTGTATGCTGTTGGTGGAGCGACTGGGAGTGACCTGAAAGAGCTGAAGTCTTTGGACAATGCTAGTTCTTCTCAAGAAGCCCAGGTCATCTTGACTAGGCTCCTAGCCACCCAGGAACAAGAGCGACAGGAGGTGGAAGCACAAGTTGCTGAAGAGGTCCGCAATCTCGAGCGTTCCCAAGCTGAATGTCAGAAACTGGCTGACGATTCAATGGAATCCGAGTTCATCCGGCAAAACGCAGAGCTCGCCATTACCAATGCTCGGTCTGCTATCGCTAAGGCGGAAGCCATAATCGCTGATAATGAGAGGACGCTTGTCACCGTCCGGAAGAGGCTGGAGGAGCAACAAGCTGCGAAGGCACGAGCTGAAGAAAGCCAGACCATTCACTTCTCTCCAGGTTGGAATCTTTGCGAGCACAGCTGGCTGCAAAACCCTTTTTATCTGAAGAGGAGCTGCGGGTCCAAGCCATGATGGAGGCTGAGAAGGCACGTCAGCACGAGATGCATCGTCTCAGGGAGCGCATCCGTTCTTTGCCGGATCAAGACTTTTAGCCTTTTCCCCTTCTTCCTTTTTTTTTTGTAAAGAAGAGGACACTCTACTAGAGTGTTTGTATCCACTTTTACTATTTTTGATATAATAAAAGTTTTTGTCCCATCTTCTTTGTTTAGCTGTGGATGAATTCAACTCCCTGATCACTGGCTGTGAATACTGAACTTAGGTAAGACTAAGTTCTTTCAATGAGACGCGGCGTCGAGCTTGATGAGACGCGGCATTGATCCATAGAGTGAGATGCGGTCATCCATCCATAGGAGCTTAGATATGACTAAGTCCTTTTGATGAGACGCAGCGTCAATCACAGGGTGAGACGCGGTCATCACTCCATAGGAACTTAGACTTCACTGAGACGCAGCGTCAATCCATAGGGAGATACGGTCATCAGTTCATAAGAACTCAGATAGAACTAAGTCCTTTGAGACGCGGCATTGATCCGTGGGGACAAACGCGGCTTTGAGTAACGCGAATTTGTCCTGTCAATGAAGACGCAGCTTGAGCAGATGCGAGGGACGCAGCCTTGCGTATTTTCCACTAATCTCAGAATGGACTAAGTTTTTTCCCTTAGAAAGGGCCCGTTTGCTGAAGGGACGCGACTTTGAGTCACGAGGACGCTCCTTTAAAACGCAGGTGAACGCCTTCCAATTTGAGAGAGGTGACGCAGATTCTTGGACACGGCTTTCCCATCTGCGCTCAATGCAGCCGGACGCGGCATCCCTATCTACGTTTAATGCAGCCTGACTTAAAGATTTTCAGAGATCTTTGACCGTCAAGTCTTCGCTGACGATTGGGAAACCGGGTCATCCGTTGTTTCCCGAAGCAGATGTCCACGCGTCAGTTTTCCATTGGGCTGGGCGTTAATGCCCTTTAATGCAAAACCGGCGCTGACGATTTGAGATCAGCGCCTGCGACGCTTCCCGAAGCGACGTTCCACGCGTCAGCCTCCCGTTGGGTTTTTGGGTCGTGCGGTCATTAAGGCCGGCGGTTTTAATTAATGAACTATTAATGACCGTTATCAGGAGTTGCCTATAAATAGGACTCACCCCTTTCTTTAACAGTGGCTGCTTAGACCGTGCTCTGTTTGAGAACGAGTACTCTGAGGGACTCTGCCTTCTCCCTTCAAGGACCCTATCAGGGTTTGCCTCCATGGATGAAGGTGCCTCTGTGGATGAAGGTGCCTCTGTGGATGAAGATGACCCAGAGCTTTCATGCTTTCTGTTTGGTCTCTTCAATGGATTATCACTGTCAAGTGATTTCAATGGCTGGAAGCGTCTCTTTGAGCACTTTTTACGTCCGCGTCTCAACGCAGATAGTTCAACTCTTAACAGAGGCTTCTGCGGGTATGCCATGCCCACTTACCATGACATTTTAGATCCAACCAAGTTTGAATTTCAGTACGCCCCTTAAAAAGATATCATCTGGACCTTCTTGTGAAGTTGTGGTTGGTGCATTCCTTCTAAAATTTGCGCCGCCGACTTAAACTTCCTTGGACGCGAATATAGAAGTCTTTGGTGCTTGGCCGCGGCTTTACTCATGAAGCTCGCGTTTTAAGGCCACTGACTTGGATGAATTCCAACTCGGGTTGAAGGCTTCAGACCCGAATCTTGCAACTCCTGTTCCTCCAACAGAGAGATGGCAGTTTTCGGCGTCTGAGTCTTATCGTGTTTCGCAGATGCAAATCTTAGACTGCGTTTGAATCCTGTGTGTGCGTCTGCAGTCACCGCGGGGATTTGTTTGCTGCGCGGATCATTCCCGCGTCTGCAGTCTTTGACAATTTCGTTACGCGGATGATTCCCGCGTCTGCAGTCTTTGACAATAGCCGCATCTGTGACTTAGTTTTTCTTCTGTTGAAGTGTACTAAGCTCTGAATTGTCTGATTCCCTGTTTGCTTTTTTGCAGGTAGGCTTAGTCATCCTTCTTCATGTTCGCTAAGTCCGTGGGAGAATATATCGGACGGCGAACTTGTTCGATGTTCGTCCACAAGGGAATATATTATGGTCCTCGTCGTCCACAAGGGAATATATTATGTCCCTGATGAGGAATCGACTCTTGCCAAGGTCTCTTCAGATCCACTGCACCAATCATGCTTGCTGGCAAGAGATGGTCAGGGTAAGTATGGCGGCGAGGAGGTTATGGTGGACACGGCGGCAGGTAGGATCCTCTTCCTCTCCTACCCCAGAAGTAACATCAAGGACTCCTCATGTCTGCTGGATGGTCTGCTGGGGGAAGAGATGTTCATAACGAAGGGTTGCCGGACTTTCTGCTTCCACGGACCTCAAGAACACCATTGCTCTTAGCTTAGTCAGCTAGGGCTCTTTCGATGTTTACATCATGCATCGTGGTGTAACCAGCTTCTATTGTAGCCACAAAACATCGCGCACTTGGAATCAGACGCGGCTTTAAGGAGTGAGTGCAACCTCTGAGAGGGAGAGGGACTTCTTTGTACTCCTCAATTGTAACACTCCATCTATTGTAAGAGAGCGTTTTGACTGTAACACTCAATCTTATTGTATAAGAGAGCGTTTTTGACTGTAACACTCAATCTTATTGTATAAGAGAGCGTTTTCGTATCACTTTCATGTACCTAGAAATAAATAAAAGTGACACTTCTCTTTTTGCCTCTTCCATTGTCTTGAACTTTTTTGTCTTTAATTAGACGCATAGAAGCAAAGAGTCTTTGACTTTGTCAAAATTATGATGGAAATTTTAATAAGTCAAACTTTGTGGAGAAAGATCCTATTCAGGAACTCTCACGATACTGTCAGAGGTGTAATATTAACTTGACAGGGGTGAAATTTTTGATGGACCTGCCACTTTATAAAAAAAGTGACAAGTAGAATTGGTACCCCCAGGGAGGGTGAACTTTTATCAAGTGTTTGGGATTAACTTGATTGAGCTCAACTGGGGTTTGATGGAAACACTGTTGATGGTGTAGTATTAACCTAACAATGTTTTTAGGTAGACTTGTTATTCTGTTAAAGAGAATAACAAGTGGGACTAGACTCGTGGGGAATCTAGGAAAGTTTGTTACCGTCAGAGGTGTGATATTAACTTAACGGGTTGGAAGTGGTCTTATCAGAAGTGTAATGTTAACTTGACAAGGATGTGAGTCAGAGGTGTGATATTAACTTAACTCAAAAGTGTCACTGTCATAGGTGTAATGTTTAACTTGACAGTGAGGGTAATGCTAGAGGTGTAATGTTGAACTTAGCATTGGTCATCTCGGCTTGCATAAGGAAGTCCGAGGGAAAGTCATGGCCATAGGTGTATTTGAACTTAGCAATGACTTGGATGCTAGAGGTATGGTGTTAACTTAGCATCATCCATTTCAGCTTCGGTGTGGAAGTCTGAAGAAAAGTGACTGTCAGAGGTGTAATATTAAACCTGGCAGAAACTTGATTACTGTTTAGAGGTGTGGTGTTAAACTTTAACAGTAATTTGTCAGAGGTGTGATATTAACTTGACAAAGATTGACTCATGGTAAGAGTAATTTGAGGACCTGTCATTCTATTGATGAGAATTGACAAGTGAAAATTTTGAAGTGCCAGAGGTGTAGTATTAACTTGGCGGATTTGAAAATTTGATACTCCGTGTAGAGTTGACAAACAAATTTGTACTCGACAAGGAATATTGAAAAGTTTTCATTACCAGAGGTATAGTGTTAACTTAGTAATGGTTGTATTTTGTAGACCTACCATTCTGTGGATGAGAATTGGTAGGGGATTTTGGAGGAAAGAGTGGAGCCAAGTCCACTTTAGGATTTTTAGCAAACCCTCAGCTATCAACGGATTTGAGGTGCCTTTACCAACTACCGTTTGAGTTGGGCTAGCCATGCTATTCCCCTCAGCATGATGAGTTGTCGAAGACTTATGTTGGACTTAAAAGCCAACATTTTCTTCTATCCTTAGCCGTCGGGGGCGTCGGATCAATATGAACGTGTCCCTTAGGATTTTTAGCAAATCCTCAGCTGTCAACGGGTTTGAGGTGCCTTTACCAACTACCGTTTGAGTTGTCTAGCCATGCTATTCCCCTCAGCATGATGAGTTGTCGAAGACTTATGTTGGACTTAAAAGCCAACATTTTCTTCTATCCTTAGCCGTCGGGGCGTCGGATATTAATGAAGAAGCTCTTCTTGTTTGATCAGAGGTGTATTTTTAACTTGATCAGCGGAAGAATACCATCTAAGGATAGTACTTCTTTAGGAACCTGCCATTGATCGGCATCATAAGTGTATCGCCATTCGGGTTTATGAGGCGATATGACCCATTTGAGTAGACTGACTCTACTACAAATGGTCCTTCCTATTTGGGTTGGAATTTTCCTTTTGTCTTGTGCGTCATTACCATGGGTCTTCTGACGGTTAAGACAAGATCGCCTTTCTTGAAAGTTCGCACTTTAACTTTCTTGTTGAAGGCTCTGGTACTTCGAGCTTGGTAGAGCTCGATTTGCTGTTGGCCCTGCAGACGCTTATCATCTAAGGCCTCCAGTTTCTTGGAGTCGCTGTCGATGCTTCTCCTCTGTTGTCATCTCCGCTGTCAAGGCGACGCGTAGAGATGGAAATTTGGATCTCTAGTGGGAGCACGGCTTCACACCCATAGACCAAAGAAAATGGCGTAGCTTTAGTTGGGGTTCGCACAGTTGTGCGGTAAGCCCATAAGCATTCACCCAACTTGTCGTCCCAGTCTCGTTGACTTTTCGAGACGAACTTCTTGAGAAGCTTGCTAATAGTCTTGTTGAAAGCTTCTGCGAGGCCATTAGCGGCGGGGTAGTATGCCGTTGAGGACACACTCTGGATTCTGAACTTAGCGCAGAATCTCTGGAAAGCCTGGCTGATGAACTGAGGCCTATTGTCGTGGACAATTCGCGGAGGTACACCGAAACGGTAAATAACGTGATGTTTCATGAACTTGATCACGTTCGACGATTTGACCTCCTTCAAAGGGATGGCTTCGGCCCATTTGGAGAAATAATCGGTTATTGCCAAAATGAACCGATGTCCTTTTGATGATGGTGGCTGATAGGACCAACCATGTCCATGCCCCACATTTCAAATGGCCAGGTAGAGGCCGTAGAGTGGAGGTACCCTGGTGCTTGATGGATGAAATCGCCGTGCACTTGGCAGGCGTGTGATTGGTCACTAATGTTGCATATTTAATGTCACATTTTCATACTTATTTTTAATAAAAGCCTGCATAGTCCTAATTAATTGTTTGATTTATTTGCAGGCCCAATCCTTAAGGAGATGAAGAGAAATGAGCCCAAAAGCCCACCAGAATTCTAAATTAAATCAGAGTTAATTCGCACAAATAAAATCAGGGCAAAATCAAGAGGTTGAAACCGTTGAGAAGAATCCTCTCAGAATCGATCGGTTAAAGCCAAGAAATCCAAGGTCATTTCGTCAGAATCCGGAGCTCCAACGACAAAACCAACAAAGGATAAAGCCAGAAGAAGACCCCGGACAGACCCACCAACAGGGTGTGGCCATCTGGCCACACCCTTGCCGCAGAATTGCGGCAAAAGCCGCAATTCTGCGGCAATCCTGGGGAGTTACGGGGAGCGTGAACTCCCCCGACCTCCCCGGGATCTTGGTTGTTAGGGTTTTTGCCTATAAAAAGGCATTTGCTGCACTGAAAATGGACACCAATGCAGATTAGGATTTTAGACTAGTTTTTTCCATTTTGTAGTTTAGTTTTTACTTTTATGTAACTTGTATGTAACTTAGGGTAGAAGAAGATTCATGTAAGTAAGAGAGAGGGACTGATGTTGAGAGTGACACCGACGATGTACCCTACTCCTTTCTTTCATTGTCTCAGCAAGTAATAAAGATAAAGGCTTTGTTTGTTTTCTATTCTGCTTTACTTTACATTTGTTTTGCTTTTCGTTTTCCTCTTCTACTTCACCTTGGTTTTATGTGTTGAGTCTACAAGTGAACTCCAAAGCAAGTACACCGATGCTACGTGAGAGCCAGCGATAGTTCATGAAAGACGTTCTCCTCTTCCAAGCTCGCATCACTTCGTTCTTCTTTTGCTTGACGATATAATGTGCACGGGACGAGCTCGAGTTTATAATCTATACGTTGAACGCCTCCGAAGCAAAAAGGTAGAACTTGCAAAAAGGTTTCCAAGTAAGTCATCACCAAACTAGGTAAGTAATTCTTAACTTTCTTTCTTTTCTTTATCGCTATAGTATAGATCGCCACCACGATTTCTTTCACCACTTCTTCCCAATCGTTTTCACTCTTTTCTTTTCCACTTCATTGTACATTGTCGCTTTCTTTTGCTTTCTGATTTTTCCACCTTCTTCCTCTTTCATATTCTTCTAACTTTAACTATAACTTTCTTTTTCATTTTTATAACTTTAAAACAGAGAAGAATCTTCACTTGTTGTCATAAAGATTTCAATATAAAGAACTGTAACGCTTCCATCGCAAACCCTCCTTGTGGATCACGACCCGCATAGCCACTTGCTATAGCGGAAGAATTGAGCACTTGCACATCTCCTTTATTAAATTCTAAAATTTCGTATTTTGTGTGCAGGTCCGCATCAATCAAATTTTGGCGCCGTTGTCGGGGAGGGTAAAACGGTTTTTATTGAAATCTGAATTTTTATTGCAAATTTTTGAGAACTAAACGAATTTCTTCTCTGTTGCAGGTTATAGGTTGAAGAAAACAGGAACTTTGCATTGCAGTGACATATAAGTGGACCTGGGCCTCTACTCTCGAAAGCAGAGACCAGGATCCCTCCAAATTGCCGCAAAATCCTGGCTTTTGCCGCAAATTTGCGGCAATAAGGAGTGCACTACTGATCATTTTTCTGCAGGGTCTCTGATTCTGCAAAATACTTCTGCTGCATTACTTAATTCCCTGTAATATTCACCCTATACCTGCTTAATAAAGTCAACAGTAAAAAAATTGGTTGTAATCGTTAAAAGTTGATTAGACATTTGCATTTCTAAGCACGTGTCTTTTCAATTCATTTACTTTTACTGTTGAAGAGTGCTGGAGGCAAGGTACGTTTTGTATTGCTTGTAGACTAGGAATCAACTCTTGCTTGATTTTCATGCTTTGAGTGTATCCTAGTTATATTTCTTGTACACTTGCACAATTCAATTTTAAGGGCATACCCGTAAATAAGATAAGGTGGGGATTTTATCACCCTTTCCTTAGCCCGCAAATCATTTTCCCAAGCACTCACTAACCCAAGCCTAATTTAATAAAAAGTAGACGTTGGCCCTAGGGACATCTCGGACTCATTTAGGAGATTATACTAAGGGGGAAAATGTTGGAATCTAACTCCTGCAAAATCAGTGTCTAGGAAAGGGATTGAGGGCCGAAAGCCCGAAGGTTGGTGGTTATTTAATTAAGGAACGTCTTTGACGGAAAACCTCCCACCAACCTTGCCCTGACCTGGCTGATTAGCTTGTGGTTAAAGTCTACATTAGACCTCCCGTGGACAGTCTAACCAGTTAGGAGTCGGCTAGGTCCTAAGTCTACCCTAACTTAGGCTAGAATTTTTTTTTTTTTGTTTGTTTATTTGTTTGTTTTTCTTTGTTTGTATTCTATTGTGTGATATGGACTATAATAATATTTTTTCAACTACAATAATAATCCATATTACACACCGGCTTCATTTTCCGGATATTACCAACCCGGCATATCATAACTTTGACCAACCTAGTGTGCCGATTGGTCTTATCCGAATCAATATGACCCATACCCCCCATCTAATAACTATAATTTCCATAATGATTTCAACTATTCACCGAGTCAGTGGGGATTCACCTCCCCCGAGCATAATTTCCAACCACCTTGCCCTCCTTCTCCACCCAGTCCACATTATGTTCAAGATTCGTACTCAGTTCCACCCGTCCAAAATAGGAAACCATCAATTATGGAAATGAGTATGCGTGAGTCCAAACACAAATCTCAAAATCTGATGGACTCACAATTTCACTACCACTTCCAAGACAATTCTTCATATTTTTCATCAAACAATGAACCTGTCAACTATGAAAAGATGCTTGAAGCCATGACTCAGGCTCAAAACACTCGTAATCGTGACATAGATTGATGGTCGAATCTCTACGTTCCCACCGTCCTGATGTCACTAACTATTCTGTTAGAGCCGAAGAGTCATGTAGTTTTGGAAATCAAGATTCCCATTTCAGAACAACCATGTGAACTTACCCAAACTCCAAATGATATTGATAGTTTGGCTAGTTTTTCCTTTTCCTGAAATAGAACTTGAAAATGATTATGATCCTGAACCCCAATTTAGTGATTCAATTCTATTTCCTGATTCGATTATGAATCCGGTATCTTCACCTGACTTCAATCTTTTCCCGGAGTCAACATTGGATCCTGTACCAATTCATAAAGAAATTGAATCACCCATCTTTGAGGATCATGTTGAACTTGACCAACTTTACAATTTTGAAAATCCCATGGATAAATTGGCAAGTTCTCCATTTTTTGATATTGAACTCAATGAGATATGTGACCTAGATTCTCAAATTTGTGATCCAGTTCAACTTTCTGAATCAATCTTGACTCCCGTTTTGTTACCAAACTTGAATAATATTCTAGAGTCAGTTTTGATTCCTCCACCTATCATTTCTGAACTGGAATCACCCACATTAGGTCACATTCCATTGTTGAAAAATACATGTGGACTGGAGTTTCAATTTCTTGACTTTGACCCAATTTCTGAACCTATTTCGACTCCTGAACCTTTACTTGACTTAAGTCACCTTCCTGAGTCGGTATAGTTCCTGTCCTTCCCGAGTCCAAGTCAACTATTCTATCATTTCATACTCCATTCTGGGACGAGGTGGTTGACAAATTTGACTCCGAAATTAGTTATGGAATATGGAAATTAGATGGGTCAAATATTTAATAAAAATCCTTAATGGATTTATCTTTTTAGTGGGTCATATTAAAGATAGTGCTGGTGGGTTCCTTCGAGACCCAAGAAAAGTTGATTGGGCCATGTTTCGTGGACCAATCAGACCACCACCGGAACCACCACCTTAAGGTAACATTTTCCTTCCCTTTCTTCTTTTTCATGCATCTATGCATTAATTCATACATTGAGGACAATGCATGAGATAGGTGTGGGGGAGGGTCTAACATAACTTTTTCTTTTTCTTTAAAAAAAATTAAAAAATAAAAAAATTGACATTTTTCTTTACTTTTAAAAAAAAACTTTTTGAAAAATAGAAATAATATTTTGACTTATTTTTGTAAGAAATTAAGTTAATTTTAAGGAATAGGAAAATCCAAATTAGGATTTCTTATACTTGGTCAAAATAAGATAATTTGTTTGATTTTTAGGGTTAGGAAGATAACTTGTCAAAGTAATTTAGTCTTGATCTTTACCTTGATGAAATATGCATACTTCATACACTTACACACTTAGGGTTCAAAAACAAAGATTCTTATGCCTTATAAAAAATATATAATATATATATAAAAATGAATAAGTCTAATTATTGATTAGCTAGGTGCTTTGGCCTAAGCAAGCCTTAGTATTTATGCGAAAGATAATTAGATAAGTTTAAAAAAAAAATGAATAAGTCTAATTATTGATTAGCTAGGTGCTTTGGCCTAAGCAAGCCTTAGTATTTATGCAAAAGATGATTAGATCCTCTGATAAGCTGGGTGTCTGTGCCTAATAAAGCATGAGTATTCACGCCTAAAAGAGGTTCATATAATAAAATCCTTAGTTTTGTGGCCTTGTCTGCTCGAGTCCTTAAGTCCTAGGGGTATCTTCTCACCTGGTGCCCTAAGACCGTTTGGTTTGGGAGTCATCGATTAAAGGCTCGTTACATGGGCAGATTAGAAAGCCTAAACTAAGGAATAATACCACCAAAAAATATATATATATAAATAAATAAGGCATAAGAGTTAGAGTTAATGAACCCTTAGTCAAAATTTCCACAGTCACAAGTGCATATGACTTAGGGTAAAGTAATAGACTAGATGAGAAGTACATTTGACTCCTTACTTTAATTTGATAACAAATTTTTGAATAGAGACTAAGTTTAGGAATGAAAAATTAAGTTTTCCTATAACTTATAGATTGCTTAGATCTTACAATTATATGCCAAATATTTTTCTCTTTCAAAAATGCTTTTCGAAAATACTAACTCTTTGTTTCCCTTTCTTTATGGATTTTGTGGGTGTAATCCGCTGAAAAACCCACGAGACAAAACTCGTCCTCTAGGGGAAACCTAGAGGTTTAACGGCTTGTTGCACATGCTCAGTGCAATCGCGCGACCTGCGAAAGTGGTCTAATAATTCTTAGTTTAATGTAGTTGTTTTGCTCGAGGACGAGCAAAAGATAGGTATGGGGGTGTGATTGGTCACTAATGTTGCATATTTAATGTCACATTTTCATACTTATTTTTAATAAAAGCCTGCATAGTCCTAATTAATTGTTTGATTTATTGCAGGCCCAATCCTTAAGAGATGAAGAGAAATGAGCCCAAAAGCCCACCAGAATTCTGAATTAAATCAGAGTTAATTCGCACAAATAAAATCAGGGCAAAATCAAGAGGTTGAAACCGGTTGAGAAGAATCCTCTCAGAATCGATCGGTTAAAGCCAAGAAATCCAAGGTCATTTCGTCAGAATCCGGAGCTTCAACGACAAAACCAACAAAGGATAAAGCCAGAAGAAGACCCCGGACAGACCCACCAACAGGGTGTGGCCATCTGGCCACACCCTGCCGCAGAATTGCGGCAAAAGCCGCAATTTTGCGGCAATCCTGGGGAGTTACGGGGAGCGTGAACTCCCCCGACCTCCCCGGGATCTTGGTTGTTAGGGTTTTTTTGCCTATAAAAAGGCATTTGCTGCACTGAAAATGGACGCCAATGCAGATTAGGATTTTAGACTAGTTTTTCCATTTTGTAGTTTAGTTTTTACTTTATGTAACTTGTATGTAACTTAGGGTAGAAGAAGATTCATGTAAGTAAGAGAGAGGGACTGGTGTTGAGAGTGACACCGACGATGTACCCTACTCCTTTCTTTCATTATCTCAGCAAAGTAATAAAGGTAAAGGCTTTGTTTGTTTTCTATTTCCGCTTTACTTTACATTTGTTTTGCTTTTCGTTTCCTCTTCTACTTCACCTTGGTTTTATGTGTTGAGTCTACAAGTGAACTCCAAAGCAAGTACACTGATGCTACGTGAGAGCCAGCGATAGTTCATGAAAGACGTTCTCCTCTTCCAAGCTCGCATCACTTCGTTCTTCTTATGCTTGACGATATAATGTGCACGGGGACTGAGCTCTAGTTTATGATCTATACGTTGAACGCCTCCGAAGCAAAAAGGTAGAACTTGCAAAAAGGTTTCCAAGTAAGTCATCACCAAACTAGGTAAGTAATTCTTAACTTTCTTTCTTTTCTTTATCGCTATAGTATAGATCGCCACCACGATTTCTTTCACCACTTCTTCCCAATCGTTTTCACTCTTTCTTTTCCACTTCATTGTACATTGTCGCTTTCTTTTGCTTTCTGATTTTCCCACCTTCTTCCTCTTTCATATTCTTCTAACTTTAACTATAACTTTCTTTTTCATTTTTATAACTTTAAAACAGAGAAGAATCTTCACTTGTTGTCATAAAGATTTCAATATAAAGAACTGTAACGCTTCCATCGCAAACCCTCCTTGTGGATCACGACCCGCATAGCCACTTGCTATAGCGGAAGAATTGAGCACTTGCACATCTCCTTTATTAAATTCTGAAATCTCGTATTTTGTGTGCAGGTCCGCATCAATCAGCGTGACATCTCTTGGCATAAGTGACGGCATCGGCAATCATCTTGGGCCAGTAGTAACCCAATCTTTGGAGTCGATGTGCCAGTTTTGGGCCAGGTTGATGGGCTCCACACATGCCGTCGTGGGCTTCTTTCAATACCTCTTGAGCCCCCTTTGGTGAGAGGCACCGGAGCAAGATCCCGTCATGCGATCGACGATACAATGTTCGCGTAATCGCATTATAATAGAATTTGGGGCTTTCCTTCGAATGGCAGCCGCCTCTCTGGTGTCTTCGGGCAGAATGCCGTATAAGACGTAGTCGATATAGGGGAATCGCCAGTCTTTAAGCTCTGGACCGGTTGATGCTTCAAGTGCTTCTTCGCGGTGACGACCTCCGTTGACTCCTGATAATCCTCGAGAGCATTTCTCGGGCAATACAGGTCGTGGCTATAGACGAATATCTTCTCCATTACTCCAGCTGGAAGAGCTAAGGAGGCAGCCAGGGATGCGAGTGCATCTGCGTGCGCATTTTACCTGCGGTACATGGTCGATGTAGAAGCTTGTAAACCCCTCGGCCATGCGGATAGTCGCGTTGTAATAGGGTACTAAGTCTTCATGTCTGACTTCGTACTCCCCACGAACTTGGCTGACGATGAGCTTGGAGTCGCCGTATGCCTCGAGACTTTTAACGCCAATCTCGTCGGCGAATTACATCCCAATCAAAGAGCGTTGTACTCCGCCACATTGTTGGAATAAGACTCAGTTAATGAGACAGCTCAGGGAATGACATAATTTTGTGGGGATACGATACTACTCCTACCCCTGCTACTAAGTGTCCCCTCGGGCTTGTTCTTGATGCACCGTCGAAGAAAAGTTGCCATACTTGACTTTCGAACGATGTCTGAGTCAGGCAGACTTCAGCAACCTCATCTGGGAGATCCTCGTAGACTTTGGCTGCCCTCGGCTCTGGGTGCTCAGCTAGGAAATCCGCGACTGCTTGTCCCTTAATGGCCTTTTGTGGTAAAAAGCGCATCTCATATTGGGAGAGCAATATGGCCCATTTGCCAGTCGGCCATTTAGCGATGAAGGTTTAGTCATAAGTAACCTCAGGGGGTTGACTTTTGATATGATGTTTATAGTTTGGCCTACCAGATAGTGTCGCATTTTCTGGATAGCGAACACTAGTGCCAAACATTCCTTCTCGATCGGGTTATACCGATGTTCGGCTCCGATCATTGTTCTACTCAGATAGTAGATTGCTTGCTCACGTCCCTGATCGTCATTCTGAGCTAGTAGAGCTCCCAAAGAATGATCCATTGCTCGGACGTACACCAGAAACGGCTTTCCGGCTACTGGAGCTGCAAGGACTGGTGGTTGGGTGAGGTATTGCTTGATTTCCTCGAACGCTTGTTGGCAAGCGTTATCCCAAGTGAATGAGACACCCTTCTTCATCAGCTTAGCGAAAGGTTGGCATCTTCCGAAAAGGTTTGAGATGAACCTGCGGATGTACGCCAATCGTCCTTGCAATCCTCTGAGTTCTTTGAGATTTCTCGGGGGTTGCATCTCTTGGATAGCGCGAACCTTTTCCGGGTCCAAGTGAATTCCGGTGGATGTTACAACAAATCCTAAAAATTTGCCACTGGCCACCCCCAGGAAGGACTTTGTGGTATTCATCTTCAATTGATGAGCCCGCATGATGTCGAAGACTACCTTCAGGTCCGCTATGTGATCACCTTTAGTGCGGCTTTTTACCGCGATGTCATCAACATAACATTCCACCGTTTTGCGTATTGCTGATGGAAAATGGCGTTCATGGCCCTTTGGTATGTTGCCCCTGCGTTTTTCAGTCCGAAGGGCATGACGGTGTAGCAATTACCCCTAGAGGAGTTCTGAAGGAAGTATGCTTTTCGTCATCAGGATACATTTTGATTTGATTGTATCCTGAGAATCCATCCATGAAGGACATTCGTTCAAATCCACAAGTATTGTCAATCATGACATCTGTGATTGGCAATGGGAATTCATCTTTGGGACAAGCCTCGTTTAGATCACGGAAGTCGATGCAGATCCGGATCTTCCCGTTCTTCTTGGCGACGGGGACGATGTTGGCTACCCAGTCGGGATGTTGTTCTTCCCTGATGAAGCCAGAATCAATAAGTTTTCTGACTTTTGATTGAATTGCCTCCATTATCTCTGGACGGAACCGTCGCTGCTGTTGTTTGACAGGTTTGCGTCCGGATTGATGTTGAGGCGGTGCATAGCCACTTGAGGATCAAGTCCAGGCATGTCCTCGTAATTCCAGGCGAAGACGTCTATATACTCTTGTACAAGAGATATTAGATCATTCTTCTCCGAAGGTGACAGGCCGTCACTTATGAAGATGGGCTTAGGGTTAACCTCATCTCCTAGGTTGATCTGAACAACCTTGTCTTCTGTGGGTGGCTCGCGCTGTTCAAAGCGGGTATCCCAAAGAGCATTTAAATGTTTGATCCAAGGATCTGTATCAGATTGGATCATTTCTTCATTTCCATCTTCCAGGTGGCTTGCCGAAACCATGTTCACTGAAAGTTCCTTGAAAATGTTGCCGACACTGACATCTGACTCCCAAGATGACGTGTCCGAAGAGTAATCGTTGCTCGACGATTCTTGAGAATCGGAGGCTGATGGGACCGGAGTTGATACATAGCCCAACCCCCGGCGTGTCCGACGATAATAATCGGGGGCTTTCCCTTTCGGCACAAAGGATTGAAGCAACGTCCTCCTTCCTTTGCCGAAGTTCAACCCGGGCTTGTTGGTCAGGTCGTACCCCATGGATCTCATTATTTTGAGTGCTTTTGGTTCGTAATGATCAAACTGAGGGGATTCTTCCTCGCCTTCCGATTCGTCGCGGGGCGCTGGTTCAGACGAGATTCGCCCAAAAAGAATTGGTTTTTGGCCTTTCCGTCTTGCTGGAACCATAAATATAGATTCTTGCGCATTACCATTGTCTTGGTATGTCTCGAAGGACGATTTCACTGGTACATGCAATGATGTCAAGGCACCCATTGCCGACCAGAGATCGTCATCTATATCAGTGCTAGTATCTGACGGTATTGAATCAGAAGCACACACAGAAAAATACGCAAAATCTAAATCTTCATTAATATACCAACCGCCTACATCATCGGTGGTATTATCAACATCGGGTTTATTAGTGCCCGTTACAAGTGGTTCTAACTCCCACAGGCACTCTTCTTTCTCAGGCTCAGTGTCAGCCTCATTACCAGAGTCTGGCTCCTCTGATTGTGGGGTTTCATCCATCTCCACCGGATCTTGGTACAGCAAAGAGTCGGTGAAATAATTCTCGACCCCTTTGAACGGATGCCTTTCGGCGATCAACGTCTGCACATTTCCACTCCCGTCAATGTACTTCATGACTTGGTGGAGAGTGGAGGGAACGATGGAGTTGCGGTGAATCCACGGTCGTCCCAGCAATAGATTGTAGGAAGTGTCGGCGTCGATGATGTAGCATGTCACTTCCGACTTGAGGCTTCCAATCTGGCATTTGAGCTTGATTTTCCCCATCGGACGGGTCTGGTTGGCATTGACCCCATAGATAGTTGTCTGAGTAGGGCTCAAGCGATGAGTAGGAATGCCCAGATGTTGCATGACCCGGCGAGGCATGATGCTCAACGCGGACCCTGAATCTACCTGGATGTGGTTTACCTCGGACGATCCAATATACCCTGTGAAGTACAGGGGTCGACCATGCTTCCCTTTCACCTGCATATCATCTGCCGTGAAGGTGATGCAGGGGGCATTCTGGGAGGTGTGGAGGCAATCCTCTACATCTTCCTCCTTCGGCACCTGGGTCATGAAGACCTCAGCATTTGCCAGAGCTTCTTGCAGAGCTTCCCTGGTCGACTTTGATAGTCTAAGAAGTTCATACAAGGTAATGCGTGCCGGAATGTTGGCCAACTGAGCCAGGACATCAAAGCGGTAAGGTGTCGTAGATCCTTCCGCGATGCCCTTTTGAAGGGCTCGAGAAAATCGAGTCCCCTTCTGCTTTCCACAGGTGGCTTTGTGGAGGGCCTGACTGGCTCCGCAGTTGGTTGTGGAGGGGCTATCGCCGTCTCGTCGTACTGTTTTAAGTACGCTTGTCCTGAACGGGTTCCCGCCATCGGTTGGTTGGGCTCTGCGGCCAAGACTATCGTTTCCTCCTCTGAGTCGGTCAGTGAAGGGATATACGTCTCCGCTTCTCGAGAGGAGGCACCCACTACATTGCAGGATGAGGCTTTTGCCTTGCCTTTGGATTTCCTGTTGGTCACAGTAGTCCATTGCTGCTCATTGACAAGGTCAGGGTGGACCCACATGATTTCCCCTTGAGGTGTAGGGACGGGTACCAAGCCTTTCTCATGCTGCTGGTGAGGGTCTGTGTTGACCACTCTCAGCTCTCCTTTCGGAACAGGAGTCACCCCCGCAGGCGTTGGAGGTTGTCTCCCGAACTGGAGAACCGACGTCACATTAGCCGTCACCTTCTTCTGCTCTGGTCGGAGCTTTAACACCTCCGCGTCAATCAGAGCCTGAAGGATGTCCTTGAAGACGTAGCAGCTTTTGGTGGGGTGTCCCAACATCCTGTGATACATGCAGTAGTTGGGATTGTCGGTCTTGCCGACCTCCTCTGGGCGTCGAGCTTCAGGGAGCTTCAGTCGGTTGCTCTTGTTGAGTAGTTTAAAGAGCAAATCGACATGTTCTTCCTTGAAGGAATATTGCTTGTTGGCGCGTGGCTGGCTCGAAGAGCCACTCGCCTTGCCTGATTGAGGTTTGGCGGGAGATTTGGTCTCCGTTGCCAAATTATCCTTCGCTTTGTTTGGAGGGATGTATCTGGCGCACGCCTTGTCGACCTTTCTGACCTAGGCTTACCTTCCTCCGCTCTGACGCGGGCGACAATCTCCTCAGCCTGTTCACCTTGTTGGACTAATTGCTTCCAGGTGCGGCTTTCAGCAACTCCTATTTGAGCAAGGAGCGAGGTTTGGAGATTGTGGCGGCATGTTTCCACCAGGGTGGCCCTGGGTCATACCGCTTGGACACCGGAGTGCCATGTTCCGAAATCTTTCCACGAAAGATTTGACGGACTCCCCTTTTCGCTGTTTGGTAGCCAAAAGGGTTGGCATTGTGACTTCGGAGTCATCCTCGAAGAAGCGTGTTAAAAAGAGCTTCTCAAATCGCCCCAGTTCTTGATAGAACCCTCTGGGAGCTTTATAAACCATTCAAAGGCCAACCCTTTCAGGGTGCCGATGAACAGGCGTGCCAGGATGGCGTCATTATCTACTACATTCCCGGTTTGGGATTTGAAGTAGTAGATGTGCTGGTTGGGTGACCCCTTCCCATCAAAGGCTTGAAGAGTTAGAGCTTTGAACTTGGGCGGGTACGGAACCAAGTCCCATTCAGCCGGGTAGGGCCGGACCACTCCTACTTCTTGGAGGTCTTTGCGATTGGCAAGGGCCTCGAGGCGTCGCTCCAGTTGACTCATTCTTTTAACATGAGCCTTTCCCTGGTCTTGGTCGCCTTTTACTTGCGACGAGGACTTGGACGAGCCGGAGGTAGATCGCCGCGTCTCCTCAGAAGGTTCAGAAGATGAGCTTTCTCCCTTTTTCCCTTTGCCCTTTGACTTTTTAGGAGGGGACCTCCTCCTGTCTTCGAGCAGCTGTGCAATCGCCTGCTTGAGAGAGTTGATAGATTCCTGCTGAGTAAGAATCATATCCATTTGTGCCTTCTGGATCTGCACAAACGTTTAGTCGTCTCCTCAGGAGCGCCTGTCATGTAGGCGGAGGTCTCCTTCTCGACGGAAGAGTTCGAAGCCCTTGATTCCGCTACAGCGGAGTGAGAATCATTAATGCCATGGGCTAAGGCATTATAATCAATTGGGGGAATGGCCCCAGTCTGGGTGCGAGTGTGTCGATACACTCCTTCCGGTTCAGAGTCAGACTCGGAGTCGTCTGAGCTGACTGCAAGTTGTTTTCCCTTGCTCCTGCTTGTCATATTCGCAGTGAGCTCCGGGTACTCAACGTCAGAGAAGGTTCTCCTTCTGTGGGAGCGTCTTCTTTTAGCTGACGGAGGAATCAGGGTCAGCTGTCTGACTAAAGACTGCTGGTGCACGCCTGACCCGCAACGGCACTCAGTGAGCATATGGATGAGCCGTTGGCAGCAACACGACGAAGTGGCCTGATTGGCACTTCTTTTCTTCGTCAGATAATCCCTCAATCCATGGGAGGGGGATTGAAAAGATCAACCTC
The DNA here is from genome assembly GCA_038442645.1 of Agave tequilana. Classification (NCBI taxonomy): domain Eukaryota; kingdom Viridiplantae; phylum Streptophyta; class Magnoliopsida; order Asparagales; family Asparagaceae; genus Agave; species Agave tequilana. The sequence goes on from JAVJIF010016607.1 coordinate 68,756, forward strand.
ACAACGTCGAAGACGGGAGGCATCCATGTGCTGCACAGCCTGGACGCAGGCTTCAGGGACGCGGTTCTCGCGACGCGGCTGTGTAACGCGCGTCTGGCGTCTCTGCTGAGATGAAACGCGAGTCTCGCGTTGCTGCCTGGTGCATCTGGGCAGAGACACTTGAGAGAGGATGGGCTGCTGGGCTCCACGCCTATGAGCCCGTGCCTCTTGCGTTTGACGAGGCGCAGAGGTCTCACCTTGGCGTTTGATGAGTTGTCCTCGGAGGACCTAACTGAAGGAATCTCGCGTTTGGGATGCCAAACGCGAACTTCACGTACTGGACGCGGCGCGGGCAAGGCGCGAGATTGTACGTCGCGTCCAGCCTCAGTTGGACAACAACGGTTCCAACTTGCAGCTGACGCGCACATCTCCTCTGTCGACGCTCAGCGTTTCGATTGCGTCGAGGAGGTGGAGAGAGACCAACAACATCCTGATGTTGAACATCAGGGATTTTGACCACGCGGGTCTCCTGAGAGACGCTGACGCGGGTGTTCTGTGCGACGCGGTTGGTCGCAAAGGCAGGTGTGCCTGGGACCACGCGGGCCTTCTGAGAGGCGTTGGCGCGGGTACCTTGCTTGGCACAGTCGGCAGCAGGGGAGTTCGAGAAAGCCATGGATTGGACCTCGAGGCCATTCCCCGTCGAGACCCGGCGACAGACGCGGGTCTTTGGGCTCTTGGAGCCGGAAGAGAGAAACTCTTCGTACTTCGCCTGGTCGAACTCGACAACGAGCGATTCGACCATCTTCCCCTTATAGTGGACATCATCTTGCGCCACTATTTGCTCCTCAGTGACAAACGTAGTCCCCAGCGGAGTCGCCATCTCTTGTATGACCCGGGAAAGAGGGAGACAGTGAATTGCCGTAAAAGTTTTCCTTGAATCAAATGAAAAAGATTACAACAAGAACTGTTGTAGCACCCTGTACCCGGGATACGTACCCAGATACGTGTCCCAAATTTTTTCGACCATATTGCTCAATTTTCTTCCTGTATGTGTTCATGGGGTTGTGATTTCTTAGTTTATTGAGTATCAGATCTGAATTCTCAGACCTAGAGTAAGCCCTAACCCGGACCGGGAACCCGTACAAGCCAATAGCCCGATTTGACTTTCTGGTAGTCCGAATAGACCGTTTTCAGTTTCAGAGACTGTTTTCTAATATTTTAGATTTTTCATGATTTTTTAAATTTCTGAAATTTTTTCTGCAAAATCTCCAAAACCGGTGTCGGTCGGCATCGCTGACTGATTCCTGGATTTTTAGTTATCAAATGGTATTGAATTTTCAAAAACGGCTTTCACAGTATATCTTAGAATATCATTTTCTAGCTAAAAACATTTTTTGGGATTTTCAAATTTTATCAAAATTTGACCGATCCTGGTGTCGGCCGGTATCGCCGGAAGATTTCAGTATTTTTATTTTGAAAACTACACTATATTTTCAAATCTGATTTCACCAAACATCTTAGAATAATATTTGCTATTTTTGAAAATTTTTCGGAATGATTCTGAAACAGTCGAATTTTCACCTTATTAAAATAAAATATATTTGTCGTTCTTTCTTTTTCTTGCTTTTCCCTCTCAACTCCTCTACTTATTACTCCCAGAATATTTATCAATTTTATTATTTAATAAAATATTTATTTATAAATTTTTAACTATTTCTTTTCATTTCTTTTTAATTTTTTCATTTTCTTTTCATTTTCTTTCTTTTTCTTCTTTCTTTTCTTCTCCTCCACTCCACCCTTTCTCCCACGCAAACGCAGCAGCGGCAGCAGCGCAGCAGGGCATGGGCTGAGCAGTGAGCACCACTCCCTCCACCATCCCCATTTATTATTTCACCCACCTCCATCTCTATTAAACTCTACCACTTCATACTTCCATATTTATTTTTCAAACAAAACCCAAATCCACTTCAACTTCATCTTCCTCATAACAAAACTCACTCACGCACCCATTCTCCACCGCCGCTCCACCATCACCACCGCCACCTCCGGCGCCGCCCAATCCACCGCCACCGCATCCCCCATCACCCTACCACCCTCCTCCACTCCCATCAACCCCAAATTCCACCTTATCCTCTTCAATTCAACCCAAAACCCATCACCATCCACCTTCATCTTCTCCAAAATTTCCCATCACCACCACCAAATTCCCCACTCCAACCAACTCATCACCACCTCCTCCACCTCCTCTAACTCCCCAACACCACCAAACATCACCACCACCACCACAACCACAACCACCACCCATCACCTCCATCAAAACAACAACAACAACAACATCAACAAACAAAACCCAACACCTCACCTCCCTCTCCCCACCAGCGCGCGCAGCGCGCGCGGCCTCCCCCGCGCCGCCGCCGCCGCGCCTGGCCGGCCGGCCACCGCCAGCGGCCGGCCACCCCACTCCCCCTCCTTCTTCTTTTCATTTCTTTCTTTCTTTCTTCTTTTCTTTCTTTCCTTTTTCCTTTCCATTTCATCCCTAAATAAACAAACATTCCCCTCTTTCCTAAAATACCCCCACCCTCTTTCTAAAACTACTTCCCTCTATTTACACCCACTACCCCTCTCCTTTAAATCCCAAATTTCTTTCAAAATACACCTCATTTTCCCTCCCTCTTTCCTACAAGTTTCTCTCTCCTCTCTCTCTCTCTCCCTTCCCTCTCTAATATTTATATAAATATCTATAATTATATATTTTAATATATATATTGTGGGCTTAAGGTTTACTCGAACGGTTCGCTGATTCCCCGGATTTTAAACGGTATTTTACCCGGTTTCAGGCGAGTACAGTTTCCTTTTTGATATACGTCTACCTATTATTATGCGAGTATTTTTAACACACCGAAAAATAAACCCTCTTGTATTTTAAGCATAGAAATGAGATATGGATATGTTAGCATGCTTAGTACTTATTACTGTAAATTTAATACATGATATTATGCTATGCAAATTAATGTATGATGTTGCACTCGGTATTTACCCGACCCTGAACATGTTATGCTTGGTATACGACTTATGGCACCGATATACAGTAATTATACCGACATTTGGCATGTTACACCTGATATATGACTTATGTCACCGGCACTTGGTATTTACACCGGCACACAATAATTGACACCGATATTGCCATGCTGTATTTGACACCGATATCTTTCATGCTATATTGCCATGCTATATGTGATATGTGACACCTGATATTGATACTGGCCATACTATATTTGACATGTGATACCCGACCCCGATACTTGTCTTGCTACACTTATCACTTGACATTGGACACCGATACTTGATATGTCGTACTTGACTCCTGCTCTTGACACACGGTATATGCTATACTTTCATGTGGTACAAATACCTGGACCTGACATTACCACCCCTGATACCTGATTATATGACATATTCATGACTATCACTGTTACGAGGACATGACATGATTATTATATTATTATTACCAGATATTTGGTACTTCTGAGCTCCTGTACTCCTGTATACTTGAACCCTGAAATAGGGAGGCTCCTGACATTACTCCTGTATTATACTCCTGTTGACCCCGTACTAGGATAACCATGGATATTGTATATTTGTGAACACCCCGTGAACATTATTATTTGAGACTCTGTCATATCTAAACAACTTACATCGGGATGGGGGAAATTGATGGGTATCGATATAGCTTCTGTGTTTATGGTGGCCATACATATGTTGTACAACTTCCTGTTGGATTCGACCTGGAGGCCACCAGGCGCTTCCGAGGGGTGTACTGGCACCCCTACCCCCTGCCTGCCTGTCCGGGTGTGCTATAATCCCCTAGGTATATCCTGTGGGGAACGGTGGCACTCTATTCCTGTTCGGGTGTATTGTGAGACCTTCGGGCATATAGTAAATCCCGGTGCCTAGCGTACGTTCCGGCTCCAGTACCGGATAATCCTGGACCGTTGTCCCGGGCATGCACGGGACCCATTATAAACATGGTTCGTCGTTCCCCATCAATTTTCAATAACCAACCTCGCTAGATTTGTATGCGAAAGTATATGGCACCGGTTATATACCAAACATACAAATTGAACGAGTTAATAATAATAACTTGATAATTGAATTCATGCATTTTGTGTCATTTCCATACTTGTCATTTATTGTAGTTACACCATGCTTCCTAATCTGATTACATGACATTTAACCTGATATACATGCTTTTATTTCATGCCTTGTAAATGCTAGTGTTATTTCCATATTCACTATTTATTGTGGTTATTGATTTGGGTACATTATAACTGACATGATGCACTTGCTATTATTTGTACTTACCATTGGGTTTTCTTGTACTCGCTGGGTTTTTCCTAACAACCCTGGATTTGCATGTCCAGATCAAGCAGCTTGGACCGAGGTGGACCCATCGGCTGAGGATCAGGCCTACCTCGAGGAGCGGGCGGATTAGCAGTAGCTCCGTCCAGTCTTTTCCCCCGCTCGCGAGAATCCCTTTCTAGCTCGTGAGTTATTTTCTGTTGTATCCTGTACAGTTTTCCTCTTGTATTACCTAGTGATTAATATTGATGTAATGTTATGTCACTCTTTGTGATGACTAAGTACTTGTATCATTTTGAGTTGGAATGTATAAAACCATGTATTTTCACACTCTGATGTTTGTGTTGTATTGTATTGATGCTTAGCGTACATACGTGAAGGTACCACGCCCCGCATATGTACGTCGCAGTGGTGTCTCCGTACCCGTCGGGATCGGGGCGCCACAGGTTGGTATCAGAGCCTAGGCTCTCACACCTTCAGTACAGCCAGTTTGCAAGTTAATGTTGAATTAATTGCGGCTGAGTCACACGAGTCTTTGTTATACATTCCAATCACAAGTACGAAGTTATCAATTTCTTTCTTGAAATCCATCCTTGATTCCTGAAATCTCATATTCTGTCTTCAGCTCCTCTCGGCTCGAATATGTAGAGACGGGGGACACGTAACGGTCCCAGCACTTCCCGCGAAGGTCCGAACAGGGAGAGCGACATGATGAGGATACTCCAAGGGATGATCAATAGCCAGCAGCAGCAGACAGAGCTCTTACGGTAAGGATTGCTGACTGCACCCCGGGAGCAGAGGCCGGGGACTATATCAGATTTCAGGAGGCTGCAGCCGGCAGAGTTCTCGGGCATGGAGAAGCCCTTGGATGCAGAGCAATGGTTGATCGATATGACCGATCTCCTGAAGGCGGCCCGAATTCCTGCTGAGAACTAAGTAGAAGTGGCCAAGATCCAGCTGAAGGATGTGGCGAGGACTTGGTGGCTTGCTGAAGAGGCGAGGCTGGAGAAGCCTATCTCTTGGGACCAGTTCTCGAAGGGCTTCTACGAGAGATTTTTCTGTGCAACTGCTCAGAAGGAGATGGAGGAGCAGTTCATTAGTCAGTGGATGAATATACTGCTGAATTTCTGAGGCTTAGTCAGTTTGCACCGTATATGGTGGCCGACGAGGAGAAGAGAGCTAGCAGATTTCAGCAAGGACTGAGGGTGGACATCCAGATGTTGCTTATACCTCACCAGCTGAAGACGTACTCCCAAGTCCTTTCTATTGCCCGTGATGTGGAGCAGGGGTTGGAGAAGAAGAGGAGGATTGAGCTGGCAGCTGTGATCTCTGCGTTGAAGATTTGGAGGCATTACCTGCTAGGTGACCGAGTATTGATATACACTGATCACAAGAGCCTGAAGTACATTTTCACTCAGAAGGAGTTGAACATGAGGCAGAGGCGATGGCTTGAGCTGATGGCAGATTATGACATAGATCTGCAGTACCATCCTAGCAAGGTTAATGTTGTGCCAGATGCCCTGAGTAGAAGACCTGAAGCCAACATGGTTATGATGCTCACTCAGCAGAAGGAGTTACTCAGAGAGATGGAGCGGCTAGATTTGATGGTGATTCGAAGGACCAATGGACCTGTGCAGTTGATGGCATTCCAGATCCAGCCGACACTGATGGAAGAGATCAGAGAAGCTCAGAGAGAAGATCCTAGATTGCTGAAGTTCAGAGAGCAAGTAGAAGAGGGGCTGAGGACAGATGTTTGCATACATCCTGATGGTGCACTCTATTTCAGGGGAAGAATTTGTGTGTCTCAAGGGGAGATTAGATAGAAGATCTTAGCTAAGGCCCACAGCTCAGCTTACTCTATACACCCTGGAGGATCAAGATGTATCAGGATCTGAAGCAACATTTCTGGTGGAATGCGATGAAGAGGGAGATCGCACAATATGTGGCGAAGTGTCTAGTGTGTCAGCAAGTGAAGGCCGAACACCAGAGACCAGCTGGATTACTACAGCCTTTGCCAATACCAGAATGGAAGTGGGAGCATGTTACTATGGATTTTGTCACCGCTCTACCCCGCCAGTCCAAAGGGGAACAATGCAGTATGGGTAGTTGTTGACCGTCTCACTAAGTCAGCACATTTCATACCCTTCAGAGTGGGACAATCTACGGAGCTTCTAGCAGACAAGTACGTGAAGGAGATTGTTCGACTGCATGGAGTTCCTGTCAGTATCGTGTCGGACAGAGACACGAGGTTCAGATCTCACTTCTGGAAGAGTCTTCAAGAGAGTCTGGGGACCCGTCTGAAGTTCAGCACATCTTATCATCCTGAGACAGATGGGCAGTCCGAACGGACCATTCAGATCCTAGAAGACATGTTGAGGGCTTGTATGATAGACTTCAAAGGATCGTGGGAAGACCATCTACATTTGACAGAGTTTTCCTACAATAACAGCTATCAGGCGAGCATCAAGATGGCTCCTTTCGAAGCCCTGTACGGCAGGAGATGCAGATCACCATTGTGTTGGGATGAAGTTGGCGAGAGAAGGCATTTGGGACCAGATGTGATAGTACAGGCAGTGGACAAGATCAGGACTATCCAAGAGCACCTTCATGCAGCTCAGGACAGACAGAAGAGTTGGGCAGATTCCCATAGAAGACCGTTGGAGTTCCAGGTGGAGAGCATGTGTTTCTGAAGATATCTCCGACCAAGGGAGTGATCAGGTTTGGTGCACGTGGGAAGCTTAGTCTGAGGTATATAGGCCCGTTTGAGATATTGGATCGAGTGGGAGAAGTGGCCTACAGAATGGCACTGCCGCCATCACTGGAAGGAGTACACAATGTGTTCCATGTGTCGCAGCTGAGGAGATACATCAGGGATGAGAGCCATGTATTGGATCATTCAGAGTTGGAGTTGCAGTCGGATCTGTCATATATTGAGCAACCAATGGCTATTGTGGACAGAAGTGTCAAGACCCTGAAGAACCGGACCATCCCGTTGGTGCTTGTTTCATGGAACAGGCATAGTCCGGGAGAAGCAACTTGGGAGCGGGAGGACGTCATTCGTGACCGTTACCCGCATCTGTTCGAGCCTTGAGTGGTAATATTCTCTTGTACTCCATTCTTGTCTTATCAATTCATTATTTCCATGTTCATCTCTTTCCTCATAGAAATTTCGAGGACGAAATTTTTGTTAGGTGGGTAGATTGTAGCACCCTGTACCCGGGATACGTACCCAGATACGTGTCCCAAATTTTTTCGACCATATTGCTCAATTTTCTTCCTGTATGTGTTCATGGGTTGTGATTTCTTAGTTTATTGAGTATCAGATCTGAATTCTCAGACCTAGAGTAAGCCCTAACCCGGACCGGGAACCCGTACAAGCCAATAGCCCGATTTGACTTTCTGGTAGTCCGAATAGACCGTTTTCAGTTTCAGAGACTGTTTTCTAATATTTTAGATTTTTCATGATTTTCTAAAATTTTCTGAAATTTTTCTGCAAAATCTCCAAAACCGGTGTCGGTCGGCATCGCTGACTGATTCCTGGATTTTTAGTTATCAAATGGTATTGAATTTTCAAAAACGGCTTTCACAGTATATCTTAGAATATCATTTTCTAGTTAAAAACATTTTTTGGGATTTTCAAAATTTATCAAAATTTGACCGATCCTGGTGTCGGCCGGTATCGCCGGAAGATTTCAGTATTTTTATTTTGAAAACTACACTATATTTTTCAAATATAATTTCACCAAACATCTTAGAATAATATTTGCTATTTTTGAGAATTTTTCGGAATGATTCTGAAACAGTCGAATTTTCGCCTTATTAAAATAATAATATAATTTGTCGTTCTTTCTTTTTCTTGCTTTTCCCTCTCAACTCCTCTACTTATTACTCCCAGAATATTTTATCAATTTTATTATTTAATAAAATATTTATTTATAAATTTTAACTATTTCTTTTCATTTCTTTTTATTTTTCCATTTTCTTTTTCATTTTCTTTCTTTTTCTTCTTTCTTTTCTTCTCCTCCACTCCACCCTTTCTCCCACGCAAACGCAGCAGCGGCAGCAACGCAGCAGGGCATGGGCTGAGCAGTGAGCACCACTCCCTCCACCATCCCCATTTATTATTTCACCCACCTCCATCTCTATTAAACCCTACCACTTCATACTTCCATATTTATTTTTCAAACAAAACCCAAATCCACTTCAACTTCATCTTCCTCATAACAAAACTCACTCACGCACCCATTCTCCACCGCCGCTCCACCATCACCACCGCCACCTCCGGCGCCGCCCAATCCACCGCCGCCGCATCCCCCATCACCTTACCACCCTCCTCCACTCCCATCAACCCCAAATTCCACCTTATCCTCTTCAATTCAACCCAAAACCCATCACCATCCACCTTCATCTTCTCCAAAATTTCCCATCACCACCACCAAATTCCCCACTCCAACCAACTCATCACCACCACCTCCACCTCCTCTAACTCCCCAACACCACCAAACATCACCACCACCACCACAAACCACCACCACCACCCATCACCTCCATCAAAACAACAACAACAACAACATCAACAAACAAAACCCAACACCTCACCTCCCTCTCCCCACCAGCGCGCGCGCGCGGCCTCCCTCGCGCCGCCGCCGCCGCCGCCTGGCCGGCCGGCCACCCCACTCCCCCTCCTTCTTCTTTTCATTTCTTTCTTTCTTTCTTCTTTTCTTTCTTTCCTTTTTCCTTTCCATTTCATCCCTAAATAAACAAACATTCCCCTCTTTCCTAAAATACCCCCACCCTCTTTCTAAAACTACTTCCCTCTATTTACACCCACTACCCCTCTCCTTTAAATCCCAAATTTATTTCAAAATACACCTCATTTTCCCTCCCTCTTTCCTACAAGTTTCTCTCTCCTCTCTCTCTCTCTCTCTCTCCCCTTCCTCTCTAATATTTATATAAATATTTATAATTATATATTTTAATATATATATTGTGGGCTTAAGGTTACTACTCGAACGGTTCGCTGATTCCCCGGATTTTAACCGGTATTTTACCCGGTTTCAGGCGAGTACAGTTTCCTTTTTGATATACGTCTACCTTATTATTATGCGAGTATTTTTAACACACCGAAAAAAAACCCTCTTGTATTTTAAGCATAGAAATGAGATATGGATATGTTAGCATGCTTAGTACTTATTACTGTAAATTTAATACATGATATTATGTTATGCAAATTAATGTATGATGTTGCACTCGGTATTTACCCGACCCTGAACATGTTATGCTTGGTATACGACTTATGGCACCGATATACAGTAATTATACCGACATTTGGCATGTTACCCTGATATATGACTTATGTCACCGGCACTTGGTATTTACACCGGCACACAATAATTGACACCGATATTGCCATGCTGTATTTGACACCGATATCTTTCATGCTATATTGCCATGCTATATGTGATATGTGACACCTGATATTGATACTGGCCATACTATATTTGACATGTGATACCCGACCCCGATACTTGTCTTGCTACACTTATCACTTGACATTGGACACCGATACTTGATATGTCGTACTTGACTCCTGCTCTTGACACACGGTATATGCTATACTTTCATGTGGTACAAATACCTGGACCTGACATTACCACCCCTGATACCTGATTATATGACATATTCATGACTATCGCTGTTACGGGGACATGACATGATTATTATATTATTATTACCAGATATTTGGTACTTCTGAGCTCCTGTACTCCTGTATACTTGAACCCCTGAAATAGGGAGGCTCCTGACATTACTCCTGTATTATACTCCTGTTGACCCCGTACTAGGATAACCATGGATATTGTACATTTGTGAACACCCCGTGAACATTATTATTTGAGACTCTGTCATATCTAAACAACTTACATCGGGATGGGGGAAATTGATGGGTATCGATATAGCTTCTGTGTTTATGGTGGCCATACATATGTTGTACAACTTCCTGTTGGATTCGACCTGGAGGCCACCAGGCGCTTCCGAGGGGTGTACTGGCACCCCTACCCCCCTGCCTGCCTGTCCGGGTGTGCTATAATCCCCTAGGTATATCCTGTGGGGAACGGTGACACTCTATTCCTGTTCGGGTGTATTGTGAGACCTTCGGGCATATAGTAAATCCCGGTGCCTAGCGGTACGTTCCGGCTCCAGTACCGGATAATCCTGGACCGTTGTCCCGGGCATGCACGGGACCCATTATAAACATGGTTCGTCGTTCCCCATCAATTTTCAATAACCAACCTCGCTAGATTTGTATGCGAAAGTATATGGCACCGGTTATATACCAAACATACAAATTGAACGAGTTAATAATAATAACTTGATAATTGAATTCATGCATTTTTGTGTCATTTCCATACTTGTCATTTATTGTAGTTACACCATGCTTCCTAATCTGATTACATGACATTTAACCTGATATACATGCTTTTATTTCATGCCTTGTAAATGCTAGTGTTATTTCCATATTCACTATTTATTGTGGTTATTGATTTGGGTACATTATAACTGACATGATGCACTTGCTATTATTTGTACTTACCATTGGGTTTTCTTGTACTCGCTGGGTTTTTCCTAACAACCCTGGATTTGCATGTCCAGATCAAGCAGCTTGGACCGAGGTGGACCCATCGGCTGAGGATCAGGCCTACCTCGAGGAGCAGGCGGATCAGCAGTAGCTCCGTCCAGTCTTTCCCCGCTCGCGAGAATCCCTTTCTAGCTCGTGAGTTATTTTCTGTTGTATCCTGTACAGTTTCCTCTTGTATTACCTAGTGATGTAATATTGATGTAATGTTATGTCACTCTTTGTGATGACTAAGTACTTGTATCATTTTGAGTTGGAATGTATAAAACCATGTATTTTCACACTCTGATGTTTGTGTTGTGTTGTATTGATGCTTAGCGTACATACGTGAAGGTACCACGCCCCGCATATGTACGTCGCAGTGGTGTCTCCGTACCCGTCGGGATCGGGGCGCCACAACTGTTCCTTCCGGTTACAAGGGAGGGAGAATATTGAATCTTGAATTCCCCCTTTGTTTAAGGCTGGGTTCTTCGTGTGGCGGTGGAGAGTGAATCTTGTTCTCCGTTGACCAGATGACCGTCCTTCAGGGATCTCCTCTTCGGCCGGTAGAAAGAGTGACACAGCTCCGTCTACCAAAACTCTAAAAGAGAAGGTAGGCGAAGGCTAGCTCGTACGCAGCGAACTTGCTGAAGAGTTGATCCGCTTCTTCTCTCTTTCTGATTGTCGATTGCCGATTTCTCGATTCCCGGATTGATTCTCTCCAATCTCTCCTTCTTCCCTTCTTTTTGTTGATGCAAACAAGGCTATTTATAGAGGTCCCAGGGGTGAACGTGCCCCCTGAAAACGCTCCACAATGAGGGCCAACTTCCCCGCTACATGGGCGGTAACTAACCCACGTGCTTGCTAAAGACATGCCACGATGGGGGCTGATTTCCCTTACGTGTGGGCAGTGATTGGTCCCTTAACCAAGGCGGTTATAACTGAGACGCGGGTTTCAATCCAACGCGCCTTGATGCTAAGACGCGGGTGTCAGGCCGACGCGCCTTGATGCTGAGACGCGGGTGTCAGGCCAACGCGCCTTGATGCTGAGACGCGGGTGTCGAGCCAATGCGCCTTGATGCTGAGACGCGGGTGATAGTCCCTCGCGCCTTGATGCTGAGACGCGGGTGTCGAGCCAATGCGCCTTGATGCTGAGACGCGGGTGATAGTCCCTCGCGCCTTGATGCTGAGACGCGGGTGTCGAGCCAACGCTTCTTGATGCTGATGTAAGATCACCTAGAGGGGGGTGAATAGGTGATGGCTAATCTAATGGTCACTTATGAACAAATAATGCGGAATTAAAACTAAGTTGACCAAATTAAACTTCTTTTAATTAAACACTTATGTATAACACAAGAGTGTTGCCGAATTCCCCTTGCGAGGCTCTGGACAAGCTCCTCTAGATTCCCCTTGAATGGGTTGAGGTGCCGCGTTGGCTCTCTTGGTTGAATACTAGTGTTAACAACAATCCCAAGCAAGTATAGCAATTTAAGCACAAGGGTATATCAAGCATGTAAAGTAAAGACAATGAAAGTAATGCAAGATATAAAAGAGACAAAGAGAGAAAGAGAGCAAGAGTGAGCAATCGCAAACACAAAGGGTTTGTTTCGAGGTTCGAGCACACTTGCTCTACATCCCCGCCTTCGACACACGAAGGATTTCACTATGCACGATCCAACCGGATCTCTCCTTGGTGCCGCAACACCTACAAGCCCTCGGACTCCCAAGTCCCTTACACACCACAAGCCCACCGGCTCGTCGAGGCCGCACCTCAAGCTACAAGTCCTCACTAGGACCCAACAACACCAAGTCCTCACTAGGACCCGAAACAAACCGCGAACACAAACGTCCGCCTTCTCAAAGAACAAAGATGAACTTTGGTGATCACAACTCTTGATCACCTAAAATCCTCTCACAATAACACTCCTATAGAATGAATAGCTCAATGGATGCTCAAGTGTTTGTGTGAGAAAGCAAGGAAAGAATCTTTGGTGAAAAACACAAGAAAATCTCTTTTACACTCTTTGATAAAACTCTCCTTTTAATTGGAAGTATTGACTCTAATTTTGTGGAGAAAAACCCTTCAGAAAGACTGGGAAAAACTAGCTCTAAGGTCTCCAAAAATCTTGGCTCAAAACAATGACAAAACCCCCTTTTATAGAGGCCAGAAAAATCTGACCGTTGGGCTCTGTCAGAGCTACCGGTCGACCGGCAACGGTCAAAAATCCGACCGTTGCAGCCTCCGGTCGACCGGCCCGGTCGACCGCGCAACTGGAGAAGAGAGAAAACTCTCTGTCGGTCGACCGGCCCGGTCGACCGATAATTCCCGAGAGCAAAGCTCTCTTAAGCGGTCGACCGGTCCGGTCGACCGTCCTCCAGTGCACACAGGCGTGCACGCTGTGCACGTCCGGTCGACCGACCCGGTCGACCGGCCACTGTCAGTTCTGAAAAATCAGAACTGCCAGAACCTGAAATTTTGGGTTTAAAGATAGGTCTTTTTGGCTTAATAAAAATCCCATAAATACTTAGAAATTCTACAAAAATAGTTTTATGATATAGAAACATGCTTGCACAAAATCAAGGCATGTTATTGAAGATTTGACTATTTTTGTAACTTGGAAATATTGGCTCATAATAAAAACTGTTTTTCTAAAACAACATGTTTTTCCAAATTTCCATCAAATACAAAAACATGATACACTTTAAAGCATAGTGTGTGTGGATATGATCCACTACACAATCAAGATGACATATCTAGTTTTTGACATAAAGCACTAAACTTGGTTTTGAAATATCAACATGTTTTTCCAAACTTTCATCAAATACAAAAACAAGATATACTCTAAAAGCATAGTGTGTATGGATATGATCCACTACACAATCAAGATGAAATATCTAGTTTTGACAATAGGCTCTAAGCATGGTTTTGGATATAAGATATGTAAACTATGAAATACCAAAAACCAAATTGTATTTTATCACAAATAAAAATCTTTTCTTAACTAGGAAAATCTTTTATGAAAATCATTCTATCAAGAGTTCTATCAAGAGTGTGTGTGTGATATAGACTTGAGCAATCCACCAATCTATTCTATCCTTTACATTTTTATCTAAAACAAATAAAAATCTTATAAAAACAAACCTAGACTCAAGTCTTCATCTTCTTGAAGTCTTCACTTGAAGTCTTCTCATTTTCTTGACTTGGTCTAAATGCAATCCACCGAGCTCAGCATAGGCTCGTGAATCAACCGGTGCTAGCTTCCAACTTGACTTTAAATCCTTTGTTGAAGCTCCACACCTACTAAGATCTTGATAAGGAATCTGTCACTAATTAAACACAAGATCATTAGTAATCATAACTTCATGAGTTGATCATCATCAAAACTAGGGTGATAGGCCTTTGGGCCAACAATCTCCCCTTTTTGATGATGACAAAACTCATGACGTTATATATGCATGGATTAAAGTAAAGCTTCAAAGAAGCTCCCCCTTAACTCATGCATACAAAATAAATAATAAATATGATCATGAAGCACATGAATATAGATGCAAATATGGAGATGCAACAAGCATAAATCAAAATCTTTTACTCCTATTTGCATAAATCAAAACACATATGCATAAATACAAATCTTAATTCCCCTTAAGTAAGAAGGACAAATACTTCTCCCCCTTAAGCAAGGAAATCATGCATATATATCAAAACAAAAACACAAATACTTCTCCCCCTTTTTGTCAATCATCAACAAAGGGTTCAAAGTAAAATCAAATCAACAAATTTTCTCCCCCTTTATGTCAAAAATAAAGAAGTCAAGGAGGGGCAATACAAATCAAAAATTTGGAATTTTTCTCATCAGAACAAAATCATTAATTCTATTTTATCAAAACAAATTTTGAATTTTCTCTTTGATATCAAATAAAAAATATTGATACCATTTTAAAATCTAATGCATAAGCTTGAAAAATAAGATTTGAATTAAGCTTAGCATTAACAACACATGAAGAATTCGAACTAGTTAAATGAGAGTGTTTAACAACTAGTACGAAATCCTTCTATCAAGGAATAAATCTAAGGATTTTCATGAAATAGCAATGAAACACAAAACACTCAAACACTCTAATCTATAAAGTCCAAATAGTTTCAAAAGAAGTGAGTGTACTAATGTTATGTGAAACATGGCATCATGAAAATGGCAATAAGGTACAATATTCCTTAGAAAATCATAAACATCAAAATCATCTCACATTTTTTTATTAAATCATTGAAAACAAAATCTATATGTCAAGATATATGTATGTTTTGACAATACATGAAATATACATACATATCTCTTAAACTCAAGTGAGTCTATATGAATGGATTTGCATTGAAGGCAAAAGACTCAAGAGTTATACATGTATATTTTAAGGTTGGCAAAACACACATATACATGAAATAAAAGGCACATGATCATAAATCAAATCCAAAAGGTGAACATAAGTTTAAATATGTATGAATCATCAAAACTAAGCAATACAAGTACATTTCAAGGGTTCAAATAAGCATTTAAGCACACTTACTAATAGATCTTTTTGAGGCCCATGATATGTTCAAGTATAAATCCTAGTGTTGACAAAAACTAACATATAAACTAATATTCAAATCATGAAGAATTAAATTTTAAGAAAAATTGAATCATGTGACAATCTCAAAAAAACTATTTGAAGAATACATAACTAGTATAAATTATTTTTGAAAACTAGTTAAAGATCCTTCAAATATGTCAAATCATATGTTTTTCATGAATGAGACTAAGTACATAAAATCCAAGCACTCATAGTCCATAAAGCTCATAAATATATTTTTGAATAAAAGATGAGTGTTCAAAGGTTATGTAAATAGTATTTTCATGAAAGTGTCATTGAAGCTCAAATCACATAGAAATCATTGTTATCAAAACAAAATCATTTTATTAAAAACTACAATCTTCATGGTATATGTATGAATTATACAAATCTAACAATACACATACATATCCCAAATTGTAAAAGAGTCTATCAAATATTTGCATGAAAGCTAGAGACTCACGGGTATACATGTATATTTATTAGATTTGAATTAAACACACATATACATGAAGTAAAATCAAAGATAGGCATAACAAGTATAAATGACCGAATCATCAAAACTAGCCTATACACATGCATATAGTGAATACAAATGAGCATGAAGTTCAAATATATATAAGTCAATTGTAGTTCACTATTCATATATGTATAAGTACAATATTGACACATTCTACATTTAAACTAGTATATACCACATGAAACACCAAAAATATCTTAAAATTTGAACATGCTATGAATATTATGAATGAACAAGCATGTACATAAATGAAATAGGAGTTTAGAAATTGTTACCAACTCTAAAGCTCCTAGCATGGTGGTTGATCCACCAAAGCTCCTTGATAGCGATGCAACCCAAAAGTATGTCCATCATGTCCAAGTGCATCCACTACCAAGGTACCATCCCTCTCACGTTTTGTGAGAGCCCTCACCTACATCACAAGCAAAAGGTGGGGGTTTTGGTACCCATATTTTCTTGGGTCCTATGGGGTTAGCTTTGTAAGGAACCCAAGCATTTTTATTTTTATCAAAAATAAGAACATTTAACCTTTCATAACAAAATTTTCTTAGATGGCCTTTGCGGCCACAATGTGTACATGTGTACACCTTAGCATACTTATGAGTGGGAGTGTGAGCATGATGTGCATCATAAGCATGGTCATGATGATGATGTGCATGAGTATGAGGAACTTGTTTCTTTTGAAACAAGGATTCCAATCTAGTATGATTGAATGCACATGAGCTCAAATTAGAGCTCAAATTATCAATCTTATTTTTCAAATTCTTAATCTCATTAGTTGTGGCATGTAAAGCATGGTGAGATGAAGAGACAATTTTCTTTTTCTTTTGTGAAACAAAATCTTTTTCTTTTTCACAAATTTTTCTTTTCAAAGATTTATTTTCTTGAAAAACATCTTCCTTTGTTTTTCCACCAAATCAATCTTATTTTTCAAAATCATATTTCCTTCACATAAAACATTCAATTTAGACATTAAGGAAATATTCTCATTTTTCAAATCTTCATTTTCTTTTTCTAAGCATGCCATTTTATTTTCTAAAGAATCTTTATCATTAAGCATGGCATCAAAATTCTTTTTCAAAATTTTATTATCTTTTTCTAAACATGCAATGTTACTTCTAAAAGAGTCATGTTCTACATGCATGCAATCAAGTTCCTTTTTCAAATTTTTATTTTTCTTTTTAATCATGTCATATTTTTCAAGCACAAGATGACAAAAGGTAGCAAGCTCATCATATGACATGTCTACATCCTCATCATCGGATTCGGTGTTTACCTCAAGGGGGTTATCCCCTTGGACCATATAGCATACGTTGGAGATGTCGCTTCCAACGTCCGAATCGCTCCCCGCATAGTATAGATCCTTTTCGCCAAGGGAGATGAGGGTGTTCCATACTACAAAAGCCGAATCAAGATTAGTCATCTTAGACAAATAATCATTATCTAAGCAAGATACTAAAGCATGTAGGGCTTTTGCATTAGCCTCAATGTTCTTACCATTTAAGCAATATTCTTTATTAGTTGTGGCAAGATATACACTAAGGCCAAGTCCTTTGAGGAACAAAGACATCTTAACCTTCCAAATTTGGATGTTAAGAATATCAAAGGTGGGTGGTGACATGAAGTCCATGGTGAGGTGTGTGTGTACAAAAATATTGTGATTAGCCTAAAGGAGGATCTTTAACTCTTAGGTTGTTAGACCCAAATCAAGAGCACTAGCTCTGATACCAATTGTAAGATCACCTAGAGGGGGGGTGAATAGGTGATGGCTAATCTAATGGTCACTTATGAACAAATAATGCGGAATTAAAACTAAGTTGACCAAATTAAACTTCTTTTAATTACTTATGTATAACACAAGAGTGTGCCGAATTCCCCTTGCGAGGCTCTGGACAAGCTCTCTAGATTCCCCTTGAATGGGTTGAGGTGCCGCGTTGGCTCTCTTGGTTGAATACTAGTGTTAACAACAATCCCAAGCAAGTATAGCAATTTAAGCACAAGGGTATATCAAGCATGTAAAGTAAAGACAATGAAAGTAATGCAAGATATAAAAGAGACAAAGAGAGAAAGAGAGCAAGAGTGAGCAATCGCAAACACAAAGGGTTTGTTTCGAGGTTCGAGCACACTTGCTCTACATCCCCGCCTTCGACACACGAAGGATTTCCACTATGCACGATCCAACCGGATCTCTCCTTGGTGCCGCAACACCTACAAGCCCTCGGACTCCCAAGTCCCTTACACACCACAAGCCCACCGGCTCGTCGAGGCCGCACCTCAAGCTACAAGTCCTCACTAGGACCCAACAACACCAAGTCCTCACTAGGACCCGAAACAAACCGCGAACACAACCGTCCGCCTTCTCAAAGAACAAGATGAACTTTGGTGATCACAACTCTTGATCACCTAAAATCCTCTCACAATAACACTCCTATAGAATGAATAGCTCAATGGATGCTCAAGTGTTTGTGTGAGAAAGCAAGGAAAGAATCTTTGTGAAAAACACAAGAAAATCTCTTTTACACTCTTTGATAAAACTCTCCTTTTAATTGGAAGTATTGACTCTAATTTTGTGGAGAAAAACCCTTCAGAAAGACTGGGAAAAACTAGCTCTAAGGTCTCCAAAAATCTTGGCTCAAAACAATGACAAAACCCCCTTTTATAGAGGCCAGAAAAATCTGACCGTTGGGCTCTGTCAGAGCTACCGGTCGACCGGTCCGGTCGACCGGCAACGGTCAAAAATCCGACCGTTGCAGCCTCCGGTCGACCGGCCCGGTCGACCGCGCAACTGGAGAAGAGAGAAAACTCTCTGTCGGTCGACCGGCCCGGTCGACCGATAATTCCCGAGAGCAAAGCTCTCTTAAAGCGGTCGACCGGTCCGGTCGACCGTCCTCCAGTGCACACAGGCGTGCACGCAGTGCACGTCCGGTCGACCGACCCGGTCGACCGGCCACTGTCAGTTCTGAAAAATCAGAACTGCCAGAACCTGAAATTTTGGGTTTAAAGATAGGTCTTTTTGGCTTAATAAAATCCCATAAATACTTAGAAATTCTACAAAAATAGTTTTATGATATAGAAACATGCTTGCACAAAATCAAGGCATGTTATTGAAGATTTTACTATTTTTGTAACTTGGAAATATTGGCTCATAATAAAAACTGTTTTTCTAAAACAACATGTTTTTTCCAAATTTCCATCAAATACAAAAACAAGATACACTTTAAAGCATAGTGTGTGTGGATATGATCCACTACACAATCAAGATGACATATCTAGTTTTTGACATAAAGCACTAAACTTGGTTTTGAAATATCAACATGTTTTTCCAAACTTTCATCAAATACAAAAACAAGATATACTCTAAAAGCATAGTGTGTATGGATATGATCCACTACACAATCAAGATGAAATATCTAGTTTTTGACAATAGGCTCTAAGCATGGTTTTGGATATAAGATATGTAAACTATGAAATACCAAAAACCAAATTGTATTTTATCACAAATAAAAATCTTTTCTTAACTAGAAAAATCTTTATGAAATCATTCTATCAAGAGTTCTATCAAGAGTGTGTGTGTGATATAGACTTGAGCAATCCACCAATCTATTCTATCATTTACATTTTTATCTAAAACAAATAAAAATCTTATAAAACAAACCTAGACTCAAGTCTTCATCTTCTTGAAGTCTTCACTTGAAGTCTTCTCATTTTCTTGACTTGGTCTAAATGCAATCCACCGAGCTCAGCATAGGCTCGTGAATCAACCGGTGCTAGCTTCCAACTTGACTTTAAATCCTTTGTTGAAGCTCCACACCTACTAAGATCTTGATAAGGAATCTGTCACTAATTAAACACAAGATCATTAGTAATCATAACTTCATGAGTTGATCATCATCAAACTAGGGTGATAGGCCTTTGGGCCAACAGCTGAGACGCGGGTGTCGAGCCAACGCGCCTTGATGCTGAGACGCGGGTGATAGTCCCTCGCGTCTAGAGCTTGAAACTTTGCTTTTCAATGGCTTGTCCTCCAGTAACTTTTGGACAGCCTACAGCACCAACGACAGACTCAAAGCAATCGGGGAGGTTTAGACTGTATATCTAAACACTCAACACGATCAATTTTGGTGGCTTCAAAGAGTTCCACAGTACACTTACGAAGACCATACTCCAAACAAGATCAAGCCCGGAGCATTTACAGTCCAGTCATAAGGGTGAACTCAGCTAGAGTCCAAAGTATTTCAAAATCCGTCCCAGCTAACTGCAGAATATCGAAAACTTTGGAGGGGGTTCTGTAGGCTGTCTAAAAATCACTAAAAGACAAGCCATCAAAAAGCAGAATTCCAAGCTCCAGACGCAAGATTAATCATGGCCAGCACTGCGGCACCAACCCGCGTGGGTCGAAACCCGCGTCTCAGCAGCACTGCGGCACCAAGGCGCGTGGGTCAAAACCCGCGTCTCAGCTCAGCAGCACTGCAGCACCAAGGCGCATGGGTCGAAACCCGCGTCTCAGCTCAACAGCACTGCAGCACCAAGGCCCCTGGATCGAAACCCGCATCTCAGCTCAGCAGCACTGCGGCATCAAGGCGCGTGGTCAAAACCCGCGTCTCAGCAGTATCTCAGCACCAAGGAACGTGGGTCGAAACTCGCGTCTCAGCACCAAGGCGCGAGGGTCGAAACCCGCGTTTCAGCACCAAGCCGCGTGTGTCCAAACCCGCGTCTTATCACCAAGGCGCGAGTGTCCAAACCCGCGTCTCAGCATCAAGGCGCGTGGGTCGAAACCCGCGCCTCAGTTATAACTTCCCTCGTTATGGGGTCAATCACCACCCGCGTAATGAGGTTAGCCCCCATTGTGGAGTGTTTTTATGGGGCATGTTCACCCTTGAAACCTCTATAAATAGCCCCATCGCTATGAGAGGGAGGCAACATATAGATATACGGAGAGATAGACACAGAGACAGAGAGATCATACAGACGCAGAGAGAGACAAAGAAAGAGAGTCCAACTCTTCAGTTAACTTGATGCGTACAAGTTAACCTTTGCCTGCAATCTCTTTGGGATTTCCGGTCGACAGAGCTGCGTTACTCTCGTCCACCATCCGAAGAGAAGCTCCCCAGAAGTTCTCGACGTTCACCCGGTCAACGGAGAACAAGATTCACTCTTCATCGCCACTTGAAGAACCTTTGTAAGTTCACCTAGAGGGGGGTGAATAGGTGATGGCTAATCTAATGGTCACTTAATGCCAAATAATGCAAATAATGCGGAAGCTAAAAGCAATTATGACCTAATTAAATCTTTTACACTAAACACCACGTATAACCAAAGAGTGTTGCCGAATTCCCCGTGAAGGGCTCTGGACAAACTCCTCTAGATTCCCCTTGAATGGGTTGAGGTGCCGCGTTGGCTCTCTTGGTTGAATACAAGTGTTAGTCACAATCCCAAGCAATATATCAATATGAGCACAAGGAATATATCATGCATATAAAGATGAACACAATAAATAACATGCAAGATATAACAAGAGAGATAGAGAGAGAGAGGAATGGCAATCGCAAACACAAGGGTATGTTTCGAGGTTCGAGCACACTTGCTCTACATCCCCGCCTTCGACACACGAAGGATTTCCACTATGCAAGATCCCATGGATCTCTCCTCGGTGCCGCCACACCTACAAGCTCTCGGACTCTCTAGTCCCGTACACACGCAAGCTCACTAGCTCGCCGAGGCCGCACCTCAAATCACCGAGTTCACACAAGAACTCTAAACCACCACGAGCACACTTGCCCGTCTCCTCAAAGTACAAAGAACAAGTCTTTGGTGATCACAATACTTTGATCACCTAAAAACTATCTCACAAGAACACTCCTATAGGATGAATAGATCAATGGATGCTCAAGTGTTTGTGTGAGAAATCAAAGATGAAAGCTATGGTGAAAAACTCAAGAAATCACTTTTAAACACTCTTATAAAATCTTCCCTTTAGATAGGAAATATTTGCTCACTATTTTGTGGAGAAAACTCTTCTGAAAGTATGGGAAAACTGGCTCTAAAGGTCTCCAAAAACTGGCTCAAAACAATGACAAGACCCCCAATTTATAGGCTGCCAGAAAACTAGCCGTTGGGATCTGTCAGTACTGCCGGTCGACCGGCGCGGTCGACCACCAACGGTCGGATTTCTGACCGTTGGAGCCACGGTCGACCGCCCGGGTCGACCGAGCACCTGGAACAGAGAATCAATTCTCTGTCGGTCGACCCGTGCGGTCGACCGGGATTTCCAGAGAGCAAGCTCTCTGAAGCGGTCGACCGGCACGGTCGGCCATCCTCTAGTGCACAAAAGGCGTGCACGTCTGTGCACGTCGGTCAACCGGGCCGGTCGACCGACTTCAAGATTAGTCGACTATAAAGGTTGTAAGTCGACTTATCCGAAGCCTGAAACAGTTTTCTGGGATTAAAAAGTTTGTCTTTTTGGCTCTAATAAAATCCCATAAAATATATAAAAATCTACAAAATAGTTTTACCAATATACTTTGAAATACAAACATGCTTGCACAAAATCAAGGCATGTTATAAAGATTGGACTATTTTTGTAACTTGAAAATATTTGGCTCATGATAAAAACTGTATTTTCCAAAACATATTTTCTAAACTTTGTTTTTCCAAAACATCTTCAAAATACAAAAACAAGATATTATAGTTCATTTTAAGGCATGGTGTGTATGGATATGATCCACTACACAATCAAGATGAAATATCTATGTTTTTGGTATTAAGCATAAAACTTGGTTTTGGTTTGAAGGATAAGTATATGAGAAACACCAAAAACCAAACTGTATTTTTTCAAAATAAAAAATCTTTTCTAAACCAAAAAATCTTTTATGAAAACAATTCTATCAAGAGTGTGTGTGTATGTGTACTTGAGCAATCCACCACTATTCTATCCTTTACATTTTTAACTAAAACAAAAACAAAATCTTATACCTAGACACAAGTCTTGATCTTGAAGTCTTCCCTTGAAGTCTTCTCATCTTCTTGACTTGGTCCAAGCTTGACACCGTGCTAGCTCCAAATCTGACATTTTATCCTTTGTTGAGCTATGCACCTACTAAGATCTTGATAATGAATCTGTCACTAATTAAACACAAGATCATTAGTAAACATAACTTCATGAGTTGATCATCATCAAAACTAGGGTGATAGGCCTTTGGGCCAACATCCTTCTGGTTCGGTGTCAGAATCATCAGAGTTGATCGTAGGTTGCTTTTCCTTACTCCTGCTCGTCATGTTTGCAGTGAGCTCAGGATATTCAGCATCAGAGAAAACCTTCTCTTGTGGAAACGATTTCTTTTAACTGATGGGGGAATCAGGGTCAGCTGTCTAGCTAAAGACTGCTGGTTTGTAACTGAATTACAACGGCACTCAGAGAGTATTGTGATAAGCCGTTCACAACAACATGACGAAGTGATTCGATTAGCACTTCTCTTCCTTGTCAAATAATCCCTTGGATCCGTGGGAGGGGATCAAAGAAATTAGCCTCGCAATGCTGAGGACAGGAGGCATCCTTGCTTCACACAGCTGAATTGCAAGGTTCTGGGACGCGGTTCTCGCGTCGTGGCTTCGGAACACGAGTCTGGCGTCTCTGCTGATAAGAGACGCGGCTCTCGCGTTGCTGATTATTATGTCGGGACAGAGACGCTTGAGAAATGTAGGGCTGCTGGGCCCCATGCCTAGAGGAGCGTGCCTTTTGTGCTTGACAAGGTGCGCGAGCTTCGCATTGGCGTCTAGGGAGTGGGGCTTCAGAAGAGCCAGCCTAGTGAACCTCACGTTTGGGCTGCCAAACACGGACTTCACGTGTCGAATGGGGTGCAGAAGAGACACTGGTCTAAACCTTGCGTTCTGCCTCTGCTGGACAATCAGTTGTTCCAACTTGTAGTTGACGCGCGCGCCTCCTCTGCCGTCGTTCAGCGTTCCGGTTGCGTCGTGGGGGCGGAAGGGAACCCCTGGCGACCTGGTGCTGAGGAAGAGGATGGACTAGCTGGACACCAGAAAGGTTGACCGCGCGGGTCTCCTGAGAGACATTGGTGCGAGTGTTACGCGTGACGCTTTTAGCCACGACATCCTTCGCAGCAGCCGCGTCCGGGAGAATCTCAGAGCGAATTTCGGGGCAAATCCCCATAGAGACCCTGCGGTAGGCACGGGCCTTTGGGCTCTTGGAGCCGGAAGAAAGGAACTCTTCGTACTTTGCTTGGTCGAATTCCACGACGAGTGCTTCAACCGTTTTCCCCTTGTAGATGACGTCACCTTGCGCCACCACTTGCTCGTCAGTAACGAAAGTAGTCCCCAGCGGAGTCGCCATCTCTTGTTTGACGGGAGAAATTATTGAAGATTGGAACGTAAATTCTTTATTTGATAGTAAAGAAAGTTACAACGGATCAATAATCCTCTTACAAGAGAGGGAAGATGTTGAGACTTGAATCTTCCCTTTGTTTAATGCTGAGTTCTTTAGGTGGCGGTGGAAAGTGAATCTTGTTTTCCGTTGACCGGGTGAACGTCAAGAACTCTTGAGGATCTTCTCTTTGGATGGCAGACGGAGTAACACAGCTCCTGTCGACCAGAAATCTCAAAGAGATTATAGGCAAAGATTAGCTTGTACGCAGCAAGTTACTTGAAGAGTTGGACTCTCTTTCCTTTTCTGTGGAAGCTCACAAGTCAAATTTTTCTTCCCAGAATTCTCTCTCCCCTCTACAATAGCAAGCGGAGCTATTTATAGAGGTTTCAAGGGTGAACGTGCCCCTAAAAACACTCCACAATGGGGGTTAACTTCCTCATTATGTGGGTAGTGATTGACCCCATAACGAGGGAAGTTATAACTGAGACGCGGGTTTTGACCCTCGCGCCTTGATGCTGCAGGGCTGCTGAGATGCGGGTTTTGACCCTCGCGCCTTGGTGCTACAGTGATGCTGAGACGCGGGTTTTGACCCTCGCGCCTTGGTGCTGCAGTGATGCTGAAACGCGGGTTTTGACCCTCGCGCCTTTGTGCTGCAGGGCTGCTTAGACGCGAGTTTTGACCCTCGCGCCTTGGTGCTGCAGTACTGCTGAGACTGCGACGAGCCCTACGTCTGGAGTTCTGCTTTTTGATGACTTGTCTTTTAATGATTTTTTTAGACAGCCTATAGAGGTAAAATAAAGAACATTGTTATGATTTGTGTGTTTGTAGGAGTTTATTTCTCACAATAAAACACACACATATATCATTATTATTAAATATCAGTTATAATTTTGATATAACTAAATATTACTTTGTGATCCGAGTTTGAAGTTCTGACTACGCCACTTAGACTAACTAATAACTAGTCTATGAAAGAACTTTGATGTAATTACACACCCAAACTCTTGCACCCTTATTACTCTTGGTGTTAAACACAGGTTGAAAGTTTATAGCTAATCAAATGTACACTAATTAATAAATCAGATTTAAACAAGAAGAAACTGTAGTTAGAGCAATGAAGGACCCGTTAGTAGTCAAATTCGACCCGACAAAGTGAGAGTAAACATTCAAGATCCTAGTTGCTCTTTTCTCACAATGATTTGGAGAAAACTATTTTACTTTTGATTTCTTTATGTCACCTGAATCCAATACAACCAACATCTCCACAAACACTTTCTATAATTTTCAAATTTCCACCAATATCTCAGTAAACACCAGCCTTCCTCCGATACAAATGTCATTAACAGTTATGCTTTTATGTTTTGAAAAGATTTTAATACATATAGGGTGTAACATAAGAGTTTACATACACCTATGAAAACACGGTAACCGATCCATGGTCCAAACTATTGAACGTGATCACACATCTAAATGTTTTAAAGCTCATATGGATCAAATTTGTGATTTAGAAATCATTAAAACTTTCTAGATCACAAATTTGATCCATATGAGTTTTAGAACATGTATATCATATCCGAAAGTTTAGATTATGAATAAAGATGAGATACGGTGTACTTTCATAAAGAGATGTAAACTCATACATTACAATCTATGTATATTAAAATCTTTCCTTTATGTTTTTTAATTTATCTTATTATATAGTCTAATGACACAACCATGATAGAGAGAAAGGTGGAAAATAAAGAGAATTAAACTGGATTTTTGTAACTTTCCCCAAAAAGATCGGAAAAAAAAAAAAAGGGGAGGGGAAGAGAGAGAGAGAGAGAGAGAGAGAGAGAGAGAGAGAGAGCATAACATCAACTAGCAACCAAATTTTTCCAAAAAAAAAAAAAAAGTAAGTAATTAAAGAAAATAAAAAAATAACATTTTGACAAAAACCAATGTATTATTAATCAGCAAGGCATCATTAACAGATCAAAGGACACTCAAATTCGATAAGTTCAAAGAGCAAAGACAAACCTTTGCTGCAAACCCTTTATCAGCAAATAACAAACATCAATAGCCCTCACATGAAACAACAATTACATTAAAAAGAAGCAGAAAAGAAAAACAGCACAGATAAATCAATCAAACAATAAATACAGACATATAGGAGAACCATTAAGTATCTAAACAGCAACCACTATAAAAAAAAGTTAAAAGAGAACAGAGGAGGATTTTTAGCACATACCCAAGTGAGTGAGTGAATGAAGCTAGTATATTCATCTTCACAACAAACAACAAAGAAGAAGAAAAAAGGAGGATCTAACTCCTGCACTGAGTGATGGCACTGCAGCCACGAGAGTAGGGGTTCGCCTGAGCCCCAGGCCGGCAGTTGTAATACGAAGCCCCCCGCCGAGAACAGGGGACCGAGTCTCTGCGCAGCGCGTCGTAACCTATGTAGTTGGTGGTGGCCAAAAACCGCCGGCTCGATTCAGAGCTCAGCTCGAACTCATCACCACTGCCGGCACACTCACCGACCGAACCATCACAGGCCGGCCACTGGAGGTGGTGGTGGTGGTGGTGGGCCCCAGCTGCGACAGTGGAGGTGCCGAGGAGAGCTAATAGGAGGAAGAAGAAGAGGAAGAAAGAGGCAGAGGCTCTCTCTGTTCTTGTTGCCATTTTTCTTTTTGAATTTCTTCAAACTTTTTTCTCTCCTTCCCACTACAAGTAATTTCAAAGAGAGAGGGCTGGGCTTGGTTTCTAGAGAAAATGACCAGATTGGCACTGGGATTTAATAGAGGGTAGAGTTGTCAGACATGTCAACTATTGTGAGACAAAGTCTCCAGGATTTCATTTAGAATTTTTTTTATATAAATGATTAAAGTATCAGAAAAAACCCTAAAAGTCCAAACAAATAAACTTACAGACTCAATGAGCTAAGAATCCGTGCTGCCGGCCTGAACAAAACCTCTCTTGTTTCCTTTCCTAGCAATTTTCTCAGTTCGAACAAAAGTTTTTTTTTAATTTTAATTGGCTATGTTGTATATTAATTCCCCGTAAACCTATTATTTTGCACATAAAATTTGTGATTATAGATATCCCCGGCATCAACATCAATCACTAGCCCTGGCCGCCTCAAGACGGCATTTTTTGCAAATTAAAAAAAAAAATTCATCATCTCCATTCGTCCTTCAGTATATCTTTTGCTAACCAAATCAAACACCAAACCCAAAGACATTTTTCACAATCTCCTCACACCCTTTTACTGGTTCTCTTCCAGTCCAGCATCTATCCAAACTGCTCCCCTATTGTTGTGACACCCACCTACATTTTAGCCCACCAACTCCAGAAAAAGTAGAGAGGAAATAGTCTTATACTCATGATATACAAGTTTCTGGCTCCAAAACCTAACCAAATAACAATAAAAATTGGACAGTAGAAGCAAGCATTATTGGATACACCGTAAAAATTATATTCATCTTATGGGAGGGGGACAGCTCTAGGTTAGCAATTTCTATGTTGGATCTACTTGAAACTCCCTAGAGAGGATTAATAATAATAATAATCAAATATGCATCAAAACAATTCATAAGGGGATTAAAGAAATGAGAAGGCTTACTTTCTCTTATGGCTGTGTGTGCATGTTTAGATGATAGGGTGGAAAGACCAATGTTTCCATCCTCTCCTTGAAACAAGGGGGGAGATCATGGGACTGCAAGCTGGAAGAACATGGAATCACTACAAATGGAGCCATGGTGGTGAACGAACAGGCAGCTTATCGATCCAACACATAGATGGATGAGTGTGTCTACGAGCTTGGATTCCACCGTTGAGCTCAAACCGCCTTTAAAAAGTTCAAGAAGCATTGGATATAGTGAGACCATAAAGAAAGAGCAATTTGCAGACTAGTTCACAATAGCTTTCAGCCATAGTTACAAGCCACTGAATTGGATAATGAATCAAAGGAACAGTCTTAACAAAATTCAACATCTTCGATGACAGCCTCAGACTTATTTTAATAAACACTGAATAGGATAATGAACCATTCAAAGCACATTGAGGTTATTCTAACAAAATTCAACAACTTCAATAATTAGATAAGAGCTTAGAAATGGCAATAAGAAGCCTGTAAAGAGGATGATAGTATTGGTAATAAAAATTATATTTTGTTTTATATTTTTAAATGAAAGAATATTGATGGTTTACCTAAATATCAAAGAAAGGAAAATTTAGCAAGTCAACTTTGTATTGTTGTAATAATATGATAGCACTTAAACAGGCCCAAGTGCTGCAAGCCATGTAAAGGTCAAAACCAAGTCAAATTTTCCATGTCATCAAAAGCTTTTGCTTTCTTTAATACCTTTGATACCATTGCAATACTTTTCTAACCCAACGGATTGTGCATGATTATGTGTAAAGTAAACTAGAAAGCTCTTCTTAAACATATGAAGAAGAATAAGAAGGCTTAGTATCGGCTATGTTAATCCTATTTTGTCCATATCCATTTTCACCACTAAGTTAAGATCTGTATCTACTGGATATGGATTTTCATATTCATATACGCATCCAAAGCAGATCCGGATCTGAGCAAATACATTGGTGCATCCCCACTGCGTTTATCTGTGTTTCAAGATTGCCACATCACCATGTCCATACTCTATGTTATTGTGCCAATACATTGGTGCACACCCATGCAGCTTCAGCCTCCTCTTTTCCCTTTCTAATTTTGACTCCTGTTGTTTCTTTACTATTCAAATTAAAAATCTACAGTAATTGCTTTTAATTGAAATTATTTGGATCCATATTTGTAAGCTCGTGTTTATTAAACTAACTCTAGGTTTTGATGAGTTGAGAACAGAATTGAAGTTGGAGGTAGATTACATTCTCTGGGCACAATCTTGCAGTTTGGCAGAAAAGTTGTGAAAAGAAAAGAAGGATGTATTGGAAATGTTGAGATATCGGCAGAGCAACAGAAGACTAGAGATACTGAAATATATAAAATATTGAACAACTCAAATTAAAACAATAATCACTTATTCGTAAAACGAGCAAATTCAAACAAACATGTTTAATATTGTATTGTGGCTAAAATTAGAAGATATGAAAGTCGATATAGACAAAATTATACATGTCTGACGCAAAATCCAATAGATAATATAGGTGTCATGCAAAATCCAACATTCCAATTAAAATGAGTGGGATGCAATACATAATCATACCTGTATGATTCAAAAATCCGCTGGAATTGTACTACACATTGAAATCCTGCATCACTTCAGCATCTGCTTCACAGCTGAATGAGCAGGTGAGGTGTTAGGTACCAGCACATCACCTTCCAGCTTCATGATGGTCAATAACTTTCAGTGTTACAGATGATTATTGATGCATCTTGATAAACAAAGCATATCACGGAGAACCTGTGATGAAGTATTTCCACAGACCACAATACACACATGCACTGTTTATGCACTACTCAACTTCCATAGGAATCATCCGAGTTGCTTCTGAGAGCTTACATTTTCCGATTGTTATGTGAATACAACATTTGGTGCAATCATAATTCTTTATAGCATATCACCATGCCATACAATTTGGTTCAATGAACTTGCTTCCACAGAGGTAGTAAAGCCTTTTTTTCTGAATGGAAATACACCAGGATATCATGAAAATGAACTTCCTATGTATTATGTAATATACTTAGAACTCAATTGCAAACTTTGCTGCAAAAGGATATACAACTGTAGGAGCAGCAGTTCACACTGTCAAGCAAATACAACATTAAGATTGGACAGAAATAGAACATCTCGAATCTTGTTGACTGAACTTGGAAAAAGTAAAATGTGATGGCCTATAAACATATTGGATTTTCAACCTGTTAATGTGCAAAGGAACTTGATGCACATTGATCAATCTTTAGCTAAAGAAATATCTTTAATTATGAAGTTTACAATATGAAAAACAAATCTCACTTACAAAATATAATAAAGAGGCCTTCAAGTCGGATACACAGATTCTCCTTCTCTGTTGTTACTCATAATACTGAGGTGTTGACTGCACATACAATTCGCCATCATCATCATCATCCTCATCATCACCTGCACCTACCCAATTGCTTGGATGATGCTGTGAATAAGGATTACAATTTATCCCAGCCCCATCTGCATGGAGAAGAGGTAAATATTAGCCTATCAATGTAATAAAGTACTTCAAAGCATCTGAAATATGCTTGTCATGCTATCAACCTTGAGGTACATCCCGGTGATCGGTTTCCATAGGTTGTCGTCTGCAATACTTAGTCAAGGTGATATGGTCCAAATATCTTTTAATAGTCTGCCACAATATACTGAGCACTGTGTAAAACTAGTATGCACCATTATGAGATAGAAGACAGCTCTCTGGAGGAATTGGGTCAGATCTATCCAAGATATGCTGAGGTTTGGGAATATATATAATATATATATATATATATATATATATTATATATAATATTATATATATATATATATATAGAGAGAGAGAGAGGGAGGGAGGGAGGGAGGGAGGGAGAGAGGGAGGGACTAGGATCCTTCGGGAAGGATTCGGACCCGAATCCTTCCCACTCAAATATATACCTACGACATCTAAAAATAAGATCCACTCTGTTGAAATTGATTTACATTATTTAAAGTGTCTATAAATAAAAAATCATGTATTTTAATACTTTAACACATTCATCAAGTGACGCAAATGGACGGCCAAAAGTAGCATATTGCTTAGATCTACATCTTTAAACATATAAATTCTCGATCCGACCATTTCATCATGATCTAACAACTTAAAAACCTTCACACACTAATTTTTGTTAAATATCAAATATTCTACAACATTAAACTAACCAACTCACTATTTAGGTTGTTCTCCCATTTTCCCCTACTTGATGCATGGGCAAAACATATTAAAATACTTGATTTTGATTTATAACTATCTCAAATAATGTAGATCAATTCAACGGAATTTATCTTGTATTCAAATGCAGGAGGGTTGTATTTGAAGGGGAAAGATTCGGGCTCAAATCCTTCCGAAATAACAAAAGTCTTCTCTCTCTCTCTCTCTCTCTCTCTTATATATATATATATATAGAGATAGACTTGTATCCTTCAAAAGGATTTGACCCCGAATCCTTCCCACTCAAATTCAACCCTCCAACATTTGAATACAAGATCCACTCCGTTGAAGTTGATCTATACTATTTCAAGTATCTATAAACCAAAAATCAAGTGTTTTAAATACTTTTTGCCCATCCATCAAGTAGGGGAAAAACGGACGGCCTAAATAGTGAGTTGGTTAGTTTAACGGTGTAGAACATTTGAAATCTAACAAAAATAGTTTATAGGGGTTTTTAAATGTTTAGATCATAATGAAATGGCCGGATCGAGAATTTGTATGTCTAAAGACATAGATCTAACCAACTCACTACTTTCGGCCGTCCATTTTGCGTCACTTGATGGATGGGCAAAAAGTATTTAAAACTTGATTTTAGTTTATAGATACTTTAAATAGTATAGATCAACTTCAATGGAGTGGATCTTGTATTCGAATGTTGGAGGGTTGAATTTGAGTGGAAAGGATCCGGGATCAAATCCTTTTGAAAGGATACAAGTCTATATATATATATATATATATATATATATATATATATATATATATTATATATATATATAGGATTTGACATGAATCATTTCACTCAAATTCAATGCTATGACATTTAAATACAAGATCTACTCCATTTAAATTGATCTACAAATTTAAAGTAATAAAAAAATTAAACATAAGTGTTTTGTAATTTTCTTGTCAATACATCAAATAGACATAAAATAGACGGCTAAAAACTAGTATATTACTTAGATAAATGACTTTAAACATACAAATTCTCGATCCGACCATTTGATCATGATCTAAATATTTAAAAATTCTCACACACCAATTTTTGTTAGGTATCAAACATTCTACACCGTTAGACTAACCAACTTACTATTTTGGTCGTTCATTGTGCGCTTATTTGATGAGTAAGTAAAAAAATATTTAAAACTCTTGAATTTTTTATTTAAGCACTATAACAATGTAGATCAACTTCAACAGTGTGGATATTCAATTTGAATGATCTAACATTGAATTTGAATGGGAAAGGTTCATCTCCATATATCCTTCCCAAATGTCCCTACACACACACACACCACACACACACACACACACACACACACACACACACACACACACACAGAGAGACGTGTGTGTGTGTGTGTACACACATATACACACCCCATATGACACACACACATGTGTGTGTACAAGAGCTATCACATTTCCAATGATATATGCACACAAAGATATCCCAAATAGGCTGGTCAGACAATACAATGACAAAAAACTTGTCCAGCAAAAATAAGGAAAATGGGCCGTAATACCATCAAGCATCAAACATATGAAAATGATTGTTTTATTAATTTGTCTACAGTCAGCACAAATGGTTACATCTTTGATGTAGATTAACCTTTGCCAGCATTAGAACTCAGAATATGTGCATGATTATTCCAATCTGCTGCGATAGAATGACCTCTTTCCAAACTAGCAATTTACATGTAATTCTAATTCCAAATGATGCTGCCTCAATAGTTATAGCAAACTAATATGATACCAGATTATTGAAATTGATCTATGATAATGACTTTTATTTAGTGTTCTCATTATATCTTACACATCATATAGTAGGAGACCAACAGATTCAATTTGATTCTGTCACTACATTTAATAACTTATTGACACAAGTTAATGTAACTTTGCTTCCTAGAATTATCTCTTAGTAGTCATATAAATCATAGAGGTATAATCTAGTAAAAGAAAACTGGTAGCAGAATGCATAGAAGTCATCGACTTCAAAATTAGGTTGCCAGAAATGAGAGAAAGGAAATAAAATTCAGGATACGTATCGGGAACTTCATCTCGAGCATGCGGAGCCTTTGATGAATTCATCACATGGGCATTTGCATGCCATTTTGCATGCTGGACTTGGATTTCCTTCCCTTTGAGCTTGCCTGCCTCTGTTTCCATCAGAGCTTCTAGCAGCACTTCCTGCTTGGGAAGAAAATTGCCGCTGAGATGGGAAGGTGGTGGTAACATTAAGTTAATACTCTGTCCTGTAGAAAATGCACCTGAAAGGTCAGACCAGATCTTGGTGTTGTCAGATGGATGCTCAGAAACGGCTGGTCGGTTGCCAGATCGAGCTCTTTCTGATTGTGAACCATTTCCTTGATTATCTTGGGCATGAGGTACTGAAGCAGCTGGGGGCTGATCTGGGATATTTCCTTCAGTAAGTTGTGAGACAAGCAAAGTAGCAAGGACGAGAGTTGCATCAAAGTCTGAATTTGACCCATCATCAAATCCAAATCGTGGTGCCATTAAGATAGGTCTGTGAATGCAGAAGTAATGTTATTCGAACATTAATAGGTCACAATACAAATCTAATCAATTTAAAAGGAACTATTTAAAATGAGTAAAATGAAGGATAAAACAAATTGGAATTGAACAGGCTTACTCGCCAGCTTTCTCAAAGAAAAGGTGTATGTCTACTTCACATCCTTCACAAAATGAAAGAAATGCCTAGTAGGGACAAACTGAAAAAATTTAGGCAAAAGCATTGTACAAGTAAAAGATGTTAATGTATCATCTGCAAATGAAATATAATTAGGATAAGAATGTATTAGTGCTGCTGCCAACTATACTGCACGTGTACTTCCATCTTTAAATAGAGGGGAAAGGCATCACTTCTTTGGATATCTTTCGGATGTTAGATTGTATTGTTATATAACATTATTGTTCAGTTTCTGAAGCAAACTTAGACTCAGAACCTATGACCTTCAAGTTTAATTTTCTGAATCAAAATTTAGACTCACAACCTATGAGTTTCAGGTTTAATTTCTGAATCAACACTTAAAGACTCTCCACCGGGGATAAAGTGAGGGCACCATTATCAGCCAAGTAAACAGAATATCCAAACTACTCAGAGTGAAATAATTAAGAACATGAAACAGTTGGGTCATTACATTTAGATAAGGCAATGAAAGAAAAGTTAATGTGAACAGTTAAATCAAGGGTAGTTGATTCAAGATATTGATTAGGGTCACTTAAGGGTTCAAATTAGATCTTAAGGGTGTCTTTTATTGTGTTCTAAAGTATTTTAACTTTTAGGGCTGTTTTAGCTTGGAGGCATCTAAGTCTAATTATTACCATGCATTTTCAGACTTCAAACAAATTAGTATCACCTTGAGCTCCTTCACACCAAAAGTAACATCCACAGGATTCCCGACATGTGTATACTGTAAGAACTCTTCAGCTGGGTCAATCCAGAGCTGCGTATGCAGAGCTGAATCACTGTTATCTGCAACAGTGAAACCAAACTAACTTTACTAGCCATAAAAACATGAAACTCCGTGATAAAAAAAAGGATATATCAAAGGTCCCAGAGATAAAACCTTTAGTAGGATCAATATAACTCCTCAACTCGACTGCCTTCCCCCAATCTCTCCCGCAGCATCAGAGGGCAGAGCTGTGGGCTCAGTAGCAATGATAGTAATCTCCTGAAGGGACGTCTGGAAATTGGAGAGCAACCGTGTCAAATCTCGAGGTCTCACAAACAAAACTGCTTGGGAATCTTCTCCGATCCAGGGATAAATGTTGGATGTCAGACTCCACATTGCAACTAATCCAATATGTTTTTTTCACACCTGAAAAGAGGGAAGCCTTTTTGCATATAGTCCTCTTTCAATTTACCTTCTCGGCAATCATATTCCTCTAAAATTTAATACTCACGTGTGAAAACAAATAAAAAAAAAAAATCAATCACATTCATACCCCTTTTTATGAGCTTTCATCTCTGAGCCCAACATGGGTATTAGGAATTGGTCTCATAAAATACTGACTCTTCACGGACAAGAGGCTCGTGTTTATATTGCTTTAGAATGTAGTTTATGGCTAAACCATTGAGCCTTATATTTCTCTCTTTCAACATTTTCATCATTGATGAGTTCATAAATTCTTCGGCAGGTTTGAACAATAGGTTGAGGTATATGTTAAGAACTTTTCCATACAATTCTTTACTTCAAAGGTGATCAAAAACACTGACTACCTGCAAAGCAACTATGTAAATCAAAATCAACCTTTGCCATGTGAAAATCAAATAGCATTTATTAACCAGGATTATATACAGCTATTCTGTTCAAAATTGAAAATAAGTAGTTAAACCTACCTACTTATTTTCAATTGTTATTTTTTGACCTCCTTTATTTTTCCAATTTCATGCCGACTTTTATTCAGTCTCATCCGAACAATATCACATATTAAGACTATTCCAATGTAAAGTTCTAACTTCTAAGGCTCATAAAAACATTAAGAAAATAGCATATATGCAAGTTTACTCATATGTCCAAAGAGGGGGGAAAAGGATTTTTTGCCCCCGACTACACCCAAAGCTACAACTTTTACAGCTCAAAGTTGCAAATTCAAAAGACCCACGTATTTT
>JAVJIF010016608.1:0-106941 GCA_038442645.1 Agave tequilana
CGACTAATAGGGATCTATAGTCGACTAATAAATAAGATGAGTCGACTAAAACTGTGGATCAGAAAAGGTTACGTTTCAATCTAAGGGTCTCTAGTCGACTAGGTTCTAGGTCAAGTCGACTAAAACTGGTCAAAAACAGAACGCAGAACAGAATTCGCTGGTTGCGTTTGATGGTCTAAAAATGTGATTTTTATGGCATATGAACACAAGATAGGAGGATACAAGTATACTAGGAATGAAACAAGTCTTGGTGAGTAAGAATACTCACTTGGATTGGTTATGTGAAGCTTGATCCAAGGTGATAAATCCGACGAAGAGAGAGATGATCCCCAATCCAAAGGAAGTAGCTTGATTGAGGTTGAAGATGAAGATCTTGTTGATGCTTGAGGTGGAGATGATGACCTAGATGATGCCCTTGAGGTTGGTGGTGGATGTTGAGATGAAGGAGGATTTTGGAGAAGGGGATTTCTTTGTGGAAGTGAAGAAAAAGAGAAAGGAAATGTAATGGAAAGTTTATATATGATTTGTGATTTGTGAAGGAGGTGTAATTGAGATGGAAGAGAGGGGGTTTTGTGTAAATGGGGAAGCATGAGGTGTCACTTGACCAATCATGGCTTGCCAAGAGAGGGGGGAGGTGTCCCTACTATGGCCACTTGGCCGGCCATGGAAGAGAGAGAAAGAGAGGTGGAAGTGTGTGGAATTTTGGAGAAAGTGGGATTTTGGAAAATTGGAAAATTGGAAAAGAGGAATTCTTGTGGCTTGTGGAAGAAGGAAGAAATAAGGAAAAGGAAAAAGAATTTAATAAGAGAGGATATTTCTCTGGGCTCAGAATAAAGCTGTTGAAAATACAGAATCCCGGGTTCGAATCGAGGATGCGGAAAACAATTCGGAAAATACGGAATCGCCCGAAATTCAAGTATCTCGGAACGACTCGCAAATTTACCCAAAAATCAATAATAATATATGAAGACTCATAGTGAAATCCTTTTTAAGAAATACTTTATAGTTTTAAAACTAAAAATCCCGGAATCAGTTACCTACCGGCTCCGGCGGAATTTTCATAAAATCATAAAATTCTCAGAAAAAGTATTTAAGTAGGAAATGTAATTCTAAAAGATAAAGTCTAAAGGACCATCATGAAATTCAAAACAGTTTGAGAATTAAAAATCCGGGAATCGGTCAGCGGCACTGGCCGACACCGGTTTTGAAGATTTTCAACTTAATCACAGAAAAATTCAGAAAATCATAGAAAATCCAAAATATTGGAAAACGATGTTTAAAACTGAAATCGGTTGAATCGGATAACCAGAATGTCTAAAACAAGTAAAACTCTGAGATCGAGTCCCCGGCTCAGACTAAGGCTGACTCCGAGTTCACCGATCCAAATCCAAGGCAAAACAATCATATAAGGAATTCATAATACAGAATAAATACAGGAAAACAAATCGAAAAAAATACGATCGAAAATCTGAATACGCAACTAAGTACGTATTCCGGGAACGGGGTATTACACAATCTGATTTTGGGCTGCTAACGGTCGACTGACCGATCGACCGAAGCCCGAGATCGGTCGATCAAGAAGTTTTTCAAAGTTTTCAAAGTTTTGAAAAAATCAAAAAAATACAAGTTTTGGGAATTTTATTTTGTTCTTCATTTTTCATATCATCAAGAAGTTTTTCCAAGTGATTTCTTTGTTATTTCTTTTCTGAACACTTTGATTTCTTACATACTTGAGTCAATCAATTCAAAATCTATCTTTAGGATCTTTGTTTTGTGAGAAATTAGTTTTTGATCCTTTGAGATTACCAAGAGATTGTTCGTGATCTTTGATACCACTAAGTTATAATTTTTCTTTGCTTTGACTTTGTGCCCACCTCTTGTGTAAAGATTTGTGAGAGAGTTGGAATTGTGTACTCCTAGGCTGTAATTCTTCAGTGGAGGTTTCTGTGTGAAAAATCTTATAGTGGTTACTTGAAATCTTTCTGTGTGAAGGTGGGGACGTAGAGTAGTGGCTCGAACCTCGAAACATATCCTCGTATTTGTGTTTGGATCTTTTCTCTCAACTTCTACATTCTTATACCTTGCATTATTATTATTGTTCATATTCATATGCATGATAGATATTGTTTGTGTGCCCACATTTATGTTCAATCAAGAGAGCTATTGAAGCTCCTCAGCTCATAATTTAGAGGAATTGTGAGGAGTAGTTCCAGAGTTTTTCATGGGAAATTCAGACTCACTCTTGATTATACTTTGTGTGTTAGCAATTAGTTTTTAAATTTCGCCTCATTTGTCTTAGATTAGCACTACACCTATTCACCCCCTCTAGGTATACTTTCAGAATGTGCATAAAGAGAAGATATACTCTTATAATCTAGGCGTAGATTTAAGAGGAAGATGAACACTCTTGTGTTATCAAAAAGAACGTTAGATTACTTTGTTTCAAGTTTATTCATAAAACTCTCTCAAGTTCTCTCCCTGTGGACGTAGGTCAAGTTTGGGCCGAATCACGTTAAATTCAGTGTTCTTCTTCTTGTATCTTTTAATATTCATCTTATGTGTTTGAGGTAATTGATCTCATGGCGTGCTTGAGAACGTCGATGGGGATCTCCGTATCTCCCAACTATTGGTATCATAGTAAGTATGATATCCCGGGTTATGCACGCAACAATTGGTATCAGAGTATACCAATTTCGTTCACAACAAATGGTATCAAAGCTGATGGTATTCGTTCTAAACTCGAGTACTCTAGATGAAGAAGAAAATGTCAAGTCGATGGAGTTCGGCGGAAGCATCAAGATGAAGAAGACAACAAGAACATTCAAATTTGTTCTAAGGTAAAGATTGATAACTTTGGAGTATATTGATCAAGGTAGAGTCATCAAGGCTCAATGATGCTCAGATCTGAACACCGTAGACGCAACGGCGATGATCGGATCATCGCCAATAGCATATGATAAGACGAGCTCGATGAGCTCATGGAGGCATCGCAGGAGGCATCGCATAAGGCATCCCATGGAGGCTCGCTGCGACAGCAAGTCAAAGGAAAAACAGCAAAGGGTGATGAAGACGATCAATAGACGAGATTGATCGGAAGGTAGATCGTGCAATCGTAATCGGATTCAGACAACCAAGGTGTCGAACCCTATGTTTT
Source organism: Agave tequilana (assembly GCA_038442645.1). Lineage (NCBI taxonomy): Eukaryota > Viridiplantae > Streptophyta > Magnoliopsida > Asparagales > Asparagaceae > Agave > Agave tequilana. The sequence continues at coordinate 3,155 of JAVJIF010016608.1, forward strand.
TTTAGCATTCCGGGTGCAATGATGAGCGCAAATTGAAGAGATTCTAATGTCTGATGCAGATCTATACAGATCGGTTAAAAAAATCAATGGAGATCACGGTCAAAGTTACGACAGGCTAGTCGTGACACGGTGAGATTATTGCAAGCATTGGTGGATCTACCAAGCTTGAAGATCATCAATAGCAGGGTAATAAATCTGGCAAATATCAATGCAGTGGTGGATGGCAACCTTGATTGGTGAAAGAAAGACCATGCCAGTGTGTGGCGGGAAACAACGGTAAGACTATGGCAGTTATGTGAAGATGGTAAGTCTCAAGGTTAAAACATCAATGGAAGACGGACCATCACCAAGTGATTGGTAGAAGATCATAGCACGATAAGTCCTTGAAATGTTTGTGTAAAGTTGGTAAGATCATGGTAGAATTAGAGGCGGAATGTGTAATGCCCCAGTCCCGCAGGTACGGGGACGTTATGGCGACGTACATACGCAGGGCGGAAAACCCTCACGTACGTACGCTAAGCCTCAGTACAGTAAATAACCTCCATATAGCCATGAGTTCCAGCATGAAATAAGTACAAGAATACCTGCAAAAAGAGGTCAGCGATCATAACAGATATGAAAAAAGAGGACAAATAAGATAACAGAAATAAATCAACAAGATACCTATGAATGATCTCGATGAGGAATCTCCTAGGCCACTCCAAGGCATTCTCTGATACTATGGTACCTCAATCTCCAAATCTGGGCACGCAAACCTAGGGTCGTCAGAAAGCGACCTAGTGAGTGGTAAAATGAAGGAGGCAGTAATAAATACAATAATAATACAAGCACGATAATAATATATAATACATGATGTTATGGTAGTGATACCATATCATAAGTATATAATAAGCAGCAGAATATATAACCATGTAAGCAGTAGAAATCTATAAACAGGTCATCTTTTAATACCATCACTACCTAACCGGTTATCATCAGGTCATGTCTCTAATCATATCCAGTTTATATAATATAAAATGTTATCTAGTGGTGACGTGATAGAAGTGAACATGCTAGTGGCGACGTGATAGACGTGTACAGGCAGATGGGCCTATGCAGTGTAATCACTATACGGTGTGGTGTATATACAGTAATGATGTCTGCTCTACAGAAAGCATCATATATGCAATGCAGAACATGCGTCGTATGCCATGCAATGCAGAACATGCGTCATATGCCATCACAGACAGTATAACATATGCCAGGTAAAGTAACAAGTATACAGGTAACATGATATCGGATACAGTAGCATGAACAATAACAAGATAGCATACATGTACCAGGCATGTCATGTGATTTATACAATAGTAGCAATCAGTACCACCTGATATTTTAATCAATCTCTTCCAGTGTCCCATACCACTGGTAGTTCATACTGGAGCCCGCACTCCAGTCGAACCCACCCGGACATGGCCTACGGGTACCATTATCCAAACGAGAGAGTGACCAAATAACAAGTGTTCCCGACGTCACTATTGTGTACACTGTTTTATTATGTTAATTGGAAACCCATGGTCGAGGAGTTCTTATCGAGTAAGTGTATCTCGTGCATACCCAGGATCACGGCCTTTATCAAACCCCTGGCTGCTAAGACCAGAGCCCTCCGCTAAGAGGGGAACAATAAGCAAGTAACGAGAGCTCATGGAGCAATTGGTAGGTAGCACTACCGTCCCCTGCAGTGGGAGAACAATATGGATCCAGTACATCACCCGATAAGATCTAATCAACCGTCAAGTCTCCCTCATACCCAAGTTAGCTTTAATGTCAAGTATACAATGTAACAAGAACAATTACTGTACATGATACGGGTAACATGATAACTGGACCAGAGCTCTGTTGATAGCATAGAACAATATAACGAGAAACGGGAACAATATAACAGGAACAATATAACGGGAAATGGGAACAATATAATACGGGAACAATATTACGGGAACAATATCAAAATCGATGTGGGATTCCACATATCGCATATCAACAGCTCTCATGTCCAGTAACGGGATTATCCATATCATTAACAGGAAACAATCATATAACATGAATACATGAATACGGTAACATGGCACAATAAGACATGTAATATGCACGGGGATCCATATGACAAGAAGAAAGAAATCATACATGCATGTGTAATAGTGCTATGCCGAGAATCCATGTGACGATGATAATAATATTACGTGCGGTAGTCCGTGCATTGGTATATCCGTGTACCCATGAAACATAAATGTGTAGCAATAATCCGTATAACACATCGGTGTCATGATAATAACAATAATATGAAATGTTATCCGTGTCCTAGTGGAACATAGATGTGTAGCCATAGGTCTGCAGAGCACTAATCCATGTAATACCTAGTCGTCCGTGTATCCTGTAATACCATGTCCTGTGACTTACTGTAACGGTGTCTAATATGTAAGTCTAGTAACAGTGTAGTGTCATCGTATATCTGTGGCTCAGTGCATGTCACGTGCCTGTGGTACAATACATGTCATAAGAGTGTACAAGCATAGGATGACATCGTGGCCCGAGTGTCAGCAGCTGTGCAGGTAGAATGACTGTGTCCGAGTTGTCTATGCCAGTATGTATTGGTCCAATAATTACCTCCTTATCTTTATTTTAACTCAGGATATACCTAACAAGATTCTAGGTCATTCCTATTACAATGACTGTCCGATCATGACCAGTGAATAATGGATACTTACCGTATGTGATCCATAATCAGGATATATCAATCAATATCACTAAACATGGTAAAATATAATTTATAAAAGAAAAACATTCACAAACTATCCATGAGAAGGTAGCTCTCTTTCCCACAAGCGCAACGGATCCAGAATCATCCAAATCGGAGTCCGGATGCCCTGATATCGCTCGAAAACTAAAACCAATACAAAATGTTAGTTACGCAATAACTGAAAATATTCAGGGGGCTTATTGTAATTTTGCAGGGGCCCCAAAGTAATTTATAATTTTACAGGGGCTAAAATGAAATTGTACCTTTAACGGGTTGGGTTTGGGTGTAAACGGGTCGGGTTTGGGTTAAACCCAAAACCCGAACCCGTTGGGTTTTCACCCAACAGAAGCAACAGCAGCAGCAGCGCATGGCGCTGCTGCTGCCGCCGTCGCGCTCCGGCCGCCCGGTCGGCGCGGCCGTCCCGCAGACGCGGCTGCCCTGCCGGCGCCGGCGCCACTCCGGCGCCGGCCGTCTTCACCGCGGGAGAGAGAGGAGGAGAGGGTGGGGCTGGCGCCACTCCCCACCACCCACACCGCCGGCGCCCGGCCGGCCTCCCACGCCGCCGGCGCCTGGCCGGCCCCCGGCGTGCCGCCGGCCTGGTCTGGCCTGACTGCGGTGGCCCTTCCCCCTCTTTGGGGGTCTGCAGCAGAGAGAGAGAGGAATGTGGGGGAAGGAGAGAGAGTGTTAGAGAGAGAGCGATTGGAGGGAGAGAGAGAGTCTCTTAGAGAGAGAGAGAGAGGTTGTGTGAATGAGAGAGGGAGAAAGAGAGAAAGGGAGATTTTAATGGAGAGAGAGAGAAAGGGCGGTGATGGGTTAGGCGGTGGGGGAAGTTGCTGGAAGATGGAAGAAGAAAAGAAAAGAAAAGAAAGGTTAAAAAATTAATATGTTATTATTATTAAATTGGCCCGATATTCGACTAGCTCCGAACGGTGTCCAAAAATTACAAAAAATAGAGAATATTATGCTAAGACGTAATATGAAAACGGTTTGAAGAAATTCTATTCGGTTTGCGAATTAAAAATCCCGGAAGCTGTCGCCGGTACTGGGCGACACCGGTTTGGCCGGATTTTCGATAAATTCCGAAAAATCCCTAAAAATACCCTAGCAAATAAAAATAGGATAATCATGGATATTGTACATTTGTGGACACCCGTGAACATTATTATTTGAGACTCTGTCATATGTAAACAACTTACACTGGGATGGGGGAAATTGATGGGTATCGATATAACTTCTGTGTTTATGGTGGCCATACATATGTTGTACAACTTCCTGTTGGATTCGACCTGGAGGCCACCAGGCGTTTCCGAGGGGTGTACTGGCACCCCTACCCCCTTGCCTGCCTGTCCGGGTGTGCTATAATCCCCTAGGTATATCCTGTGGGGAACGGTGACACTCTATTCCTGTTTGGGTGTATTATAAGACCTTCGGGCATATAGTAAATCCCGGTGCCTAGCGGTACGTTCCGGTTCAGTGCCGGATAATCCTGGACCGTTGTCCCGGGCATGCACGGGACCCATTATAAACATGGTTCGTCGCTCCCCATCAATTTCCAATAACCAACCTTGCTAGATTTGTATGCGAAAGTATATGGCACCGGTTATATACCAAACATACAAATTGAACGAGTTAATAATATTAACTTAATAAATTGACTTCGTGCATATCTGTGTCATCTCCATACTTATCATTTATTGTAGTTACTCCATGATTCCTAACTTGATTACATGACACTTGGCCTGATATACATGCTTCTATTTCATGCCTTATAAATATTAGTGTTATTTTCATATTCACTATTCATTGTGGTTAATTCATGCTTATTGATTTGGGTACATTATACTTGTCATGATGCACTTGCTATTATTTGTACTTACCATTGGGTTTTCTTGTACTCGCTGGGTTTTCCTAACAACCCTGAATTTGCATGTCCAGATTTAGCAGCTTGGACCGAGGTCGACCCATCGGCCGAGGATCAGGCCTATCTTGAGGAGCAGGCAGATCAGCAGTAGTTCCGTCCAGTCTTTTCCCCGCTCGCGAGATCCCCTTTCTAGCTCGTGAGTTTTTATCTGTTGTATCATGTGTAGTCTACTTTTGTATTATCTAGTGATGTAATATTGATGTAATATTATACCACTGTTTGTGATGACTCAGTACTTGTTTAAATTATGTTGGAATGTATAATACCACGTATTTCCACACTCTGATATATGTGTTGTGTTGTATTGATGCTTAGCGTACATACGTGATGGTACCATCGCCCTGCGTATGTACGTCGCAGTGGCGTCTCCGTACCCGCCGGGATCGGGGCGCCACAGGTTGGTATCAGAGCGTAGGCTCTCACACCTTCAGTACAGCCAGTCTGCAAATTAATGTTGGATTAATTTGCGGCTAAGTCACACGAGTCCTTATTATACATTCCAATCACAAGTACGAAGTTATCTATTCCTTTTTTGAAATCCATCTCTTGATTCCTGAAATCTCATATTCTGTCATCTTTTCAGCTCTCGGCTCGAATATGGATAGACGGGGGACACGTAACGGTCCCAGCACTTCCCGCGAAGGTCCGAACGGGGAAAGCGACATGATGAGGCTACTCCAGGGGATGATGGATAGCCAGTAGCAGCAGGTAGAGCTACTGCGTCAAGGATTGCTGACTGCGCCTCGGGAGCAGAGGCCGGGGACTATTTCAGATTTTCGGAGATTGCAGCCAGCAGAGTTCTCGGGCACAGAGAAGCCCCTGGATGCAGAGCAATGGTTGATCGATATGACCGATCTCCTGAAGGCGGCCCGAATTCCTGCTGAGAACCAAGTAGAAGTAGCCAAGATCCAACTGAAGGATGTGGCGAGGACTTGGTGGCTTGCTGAAGAGGCGAGGCTGGAGAAGCCTATCTCTTGGGACCAGTTCTCGAAAGGCTTCTACGAGAGATTTTTCCCTGCGACTGCTCAGAAGGAGATGGAGGAGCAGTTCATCAGACTGCAACAGTGGAATCGGTCAGTGGATGAATATGCCGCTGAATTTCTGAGGCTTAGTCGGTTTGCACCGTATATGGTGGCCGACGAGGAGAAGAGAGCTAGCAGATTTCAGCAAGGACTGAGGGTGGACATTCAGATGATGCTTATACCCCACCAGCTGAAGACGTACTCCCAGGTCCTTTCTATTGCCCGTGATGTGGAGCAAGGGTTGGAGAAGAAGAGGAGGATTGAGCTACAGTACAAGCCGATGAAGCGCCAGTTCCAGCAGGTGCACAGGGGGAACCCAGTCAGAGCTCTTGGTGCCCCAGTGGCCAAGCGACCTTTTCGGCCTCCTCCTCAGCAGCTTGTGTGTGGGTACTGCCAGAAACCTGGACACAACCAGCAGAACTGTCGTATGGCCAATGGACTGTGTTTGGCATGCGGATTTGGTAACCACTCGGTGGGAGAGTGTCCATTCAAGAGGAGCTGGAATGCAGCTCCAGCACCACCAGCACTTCCAGCACGAGTGGCACCATCAGTGCCTCCAGCTCGAGCAGCTCCCCCAGCACTTTCAGCACCACCGATGAGGAGGAATCCAGGACCTGCAGGCAGAGGAGCTCCACTTCCTTCCCAGCGTCGATTTTTGGGTCAAGCTCAGAGGGGACCCAGGACTGGAGTAGGCCGCGGGAGAGGCCAGGCCTACAATCAGACAGCAGAGGAAGCCGAGGCATCTGGAGAAGTGGTGGCAGGTACAATTTTGGACCACTCAGTTCCAGTCTTATCACTTTTTGACTCCGGTGCATCACACTGCTTCATATCCAGTAGGTTTACCGCCTTGCATTCTATACCCCTAGTCTGTATGGGTGACCAATGGGAAATTAGTACGGGGAATGGGGTAGTTATAACTAATAAGATCTGCAAGGCGTGCAAGGTGGAGCTATGTGGTAGGAAGTTAGAAGCCGACATGTTCGTACTGGACACTAGAGGGTACGATGTGATCCTAGGCATGACTTGGCTCAGCAAGTATCATGCGGTGATCGACTGTCGGGGGAAGAAGGTGATCTTCAGGATTCCACACCAACCGGAGTTTCAGTTCTTTGGAGAACGCAAGTCCCTCCGGAAGGAAGATCAACTGGAGTGTGCCACTGTTGAAGAGAAGAAGACGGTGTCAGTGTGGAATGAATTCCCAGATGTATTTGAGGAGATATCAGGACTTCCACCTGATAGAGTTGTGGAGTTCTCTATTGACCTTATTCCAGGAGCGACTCCCATCTCTAAAGCACCGTACCGGATGGCGCCAACAGAATTAGCTATATTGAAGGAGCAGCTGCTGGAGTATTCGAGCAAGGGTCTGATTAGACCAAGTACTTCACCTTGGGGAGCACCAGTACTGTTGGCAAATAAGAAGGATGGTGGCAAGAGGTTGTGCATTGATTACAGAGAGTTGAACAAGGTCACCATCAAGAACAAGTACCCGTTGCCAAGGATTGATGATCTCTTTGATCAACTTCATGGGGCCCAGGTATTCTCGAAATTAGATCTGCAGTCGGGGTACCATCAGTTGAAGGTGAAGAAGGAAGACATCCAGAAGACGGCATTCAGGACTCGGTATGGTCATTATGAGTTCTTGGTTATGCCCTTTGGAGTTACAAATGCCCCAGCAGTCTTCATGGACTTGATGAATAGGATCTTCTCACCCTATCTGGACAAGTTTGTTTTGGTGTTCATTGATGATATCCTGGTCTATTCCAAGAATGAAGAGGAGCATGCGGAGCATCTGAGGATAGTGCTACAGACTCTCCGACTGGAGCAGCTTCATGCCAAGCTTAGCAAGTGTGAGTTCTGGCTGAAGAGTATAGCATTCTTGGGTCATATTGTTTCTAAGGAAGGAATCTCGGTGGATCCCAGCAAGATTCAGGCGGTGAAGGATTGGCCGACCCCGAAGTCTGTGACAGAGATCAGGAGCTTCATCGGACTAGCTGGATATTACCGAAGATTCGTGCAGGACTTCTCGAAGATTGCAGCTCCATTGACCAAGCTGACTAGGAAGGGAGAGAAGTACATTTGGACTGAGGAGTGTGCGTCTGCTTTTGAGGAGTTGAAGAACAAGTTGATTTCGGCTCCAATCTTGAAGACACCCTCAGGGACTGGAGGTATGGTTGTGTACTGTGATGCTTTAGGGAAGGGTCTTGGATGCGTATTGATGCAGCATGGACATGTGGTGGCTTATGCATCCAGGCAGTTAAAGCCTCATGAGAAGAATTACCCAACGCATGATCTAGAGCTGGCAGCTGTGATCTTTTGCGTTGAAAATTTGGAGGCATTACCTGCTGGGTGACCGAGTGTTGATATACACAGATCACAAGAGCCTGAAGTACATTTTCACTCAGAAGGAGTTGAACATGAGGCAGAGGCGATGACTTGAGCTGATGGCAGATTATGACATAGATCTGCAGTACCATCCTGGCAAGGTTAATGTTGTGCCAGATGCCCTGAGTAGAAGACCTGAAGCCAACATGGTTATGATACTCACTCAGCAGAAGGAGTTACTCAGGGAGATGGAGCGGCTAGATTTGATGGTGATCCGAAGGACCAGTGGACCTGTGCAGCTGATGGCATTCCAGATCCAGCCGACACTGATGGAAGAGATCAGAGAAGCTCAGAGAGAAGATCCTAGATTGCTGAAATTCAGAGAGCAAGTGGAAGCAGGGCTGAGGTCAGATGTTTGCATTCATCCTGATGGTGCACTTTATTTCAGGGGTAGAATTTGTGTGCCTCAAGGGGAGATTAGACAGAAGATCTTAGCTGAGGCCCACAGCTCAGCTTACTCTATACACCCTGGAGGAACTCTGGAGGAACTAAGATGTATCAGGATCTGAAGCAACATTTCTGGTGGAATGCGATGAAGAGGGAGATCGCATAATATGTGGCGAAGTGTCTAGTGTGTTAGTAAGTGAAGGCCGAACACCAGAGACCAGCTGGATTATTACAGCCTTTGCCAATACCAGAATGGAAGTGGGAGCATGTTGCTATGGATTTTGTCACCGCTCTACCCCGCAGTCCAAAGGGGAACAATGCAGTATGGGTAGTTGTTGACCGTCTCACTAAGTCAGCACATTTCATACCTTTCAGAGTGGGACAATCTACAGAGCTTCTGGCAGACAAGTACATGAGGGAGATTGTTCGACTGCATGGAGTCCTGTCAGTATTGTGTCGGACAGAGACACGAGGTTCAGATCTCACTTCTGGGAGAGCCTTCAAGAGAGTCTGGGGACCCGTCTGAAGTTCAGCACATCTTATCATCCTGAGACAGATGGGCAGTCCGAACGGACCATTCAGATCCTAGAAGACATGTTGAGAGCTTGTATGATAGACTTCAAGGGATCGTGGGAAGATCATCTACATTTGGCAGAGTTTTCCTATAATAATAGCTATCAAGCGAGCATCAGGATGGCTCCATTCGAAGCCCTATACGGCAGGAGATGCAGATCACCATTGTGTTGGGATGAAGTTGGTGAGAGAAGGCATTTGGGACCAGATGTGATAGTACAGGCAGTGGACAAGATCAGGACTATCCAAGAGCACCTTCGTGCAGCCCAGGACAGACAGAAGAGTTGGGCAGATTCTAATAGAAGACCGTTGGAGTTCCAGGTGGGAGAGCATGTGTTTCTGAAGATATCTCCGACCAAGGGAGTGATCAGGTTTGGTGCACGTGGGAAGCTGAGTCCGAGGTATATAGGCCCGTTTGAGATATTGGATCGAGTGGGAGAAGTGGCCTACAGATTGGCACTGCCACCATCACTGGAAGGAGTGCACAATGTGTTCCATGTGTCGCAGCTGAGGAGATACATCAGGGATGAGAGCCATGTGTTGGATCATTCAGAGTTGGAGTTGCAGCCGGATCTGTCATATATTGAGCAACCAATGGCTATTGTGGACAGAAGTGTCAAGACCCTGAAGAACCGGACCATCCCGTTGGTGCTCGTTTCATGGAACAGGCATAGTCCGGGAGAAGCAACTTGGGAGCGGGAGGACGTCATTCGTGACCGTTTCCCGTATCTGTTCGAGCCTTGAGTGGTAATAATCTCTTGTACTCCATTCTTGTCTTATCAATTCATTATTTCCATGTTCATCTCTTTCCTTACAGAAATTTCGAGGACGAAATTTTTGTTAGGTGGGTAGATTGTAGCACCCCGTACCCGGGATACGTACCCAGATACGTGCCCCAAATTTTTTCGACCATATTGCTCAATTTTTCTTCTTGTATGTGTTTATGAGTTGTGATTGCTTAGTTTATTGAGTACCAGATCTGGATTCTCAGACCTAGAGTAAGCCCTGACCCGGACCGGGAACCCGATACCAGCCAAGAGCCCGATTTGACTTTCTGGTAGTCCGAATGGACCATTTTCAATTTCAGAGACTGTTTTATAATATTTTAAATTTTTCATGATTTTCTGGAATTTTCTGAAATTTTTCTGCAAAATCTCCAAAACCGGTGTCGATCGGCATCGCTGACTGATTCCCAGATTTTTAATTTCCAAATGGGATTGAATTTTCAAAAACGGATTTCACAGTACATCTTAGAATATCATTTTCTAACTAAAAACATTTTTTGGGATTTTTCAAAATTTATCAAAATTTGACCGACTCTGGTGTCGACCGGTATCGCCGGAAAATTCCAGGATTTTTATTTTGAAAACTACATTGTATTTTTCAAATCCGATTTCACCGAGCATCTTAGAATAATATTTGCTATTTTTGAGAATTTTTCAGAACGATTCTGAAACAGTCAAATTTTCGCCTTATTAAAATAATAATATTTATTACCGGTCTTATCTTTCCGTACTTTTTCCTTCCCTACTCCACTACTTCATACTTTCAGAAATTATAATAAATAAATTATTTAATAATAAAAATTTTAAAACTATTTTATTTTATTTTTATTAATTATATATATTTTTTTCCTTTGACTTTCTTTCTTTTCTTCTTTTCTTTTTCTTCTCCTTCACTCCAACTCCCATCCCCTGCAACTCCCCAGCGCAGCAGCAGCCGCAGGGAGCAGACCATCATGAGCTGAGCACCACTCCCTCCACCATCTCCCTTCATCATCACAATTTCCATCCTCTCCATTAAATCATCTCACTTCCTTCCTTTTCTTTCCAATTTTCATTTCAACCAACACTTCATCTTCAACCCAACTCACGCACCCACTCACGCACGCCGCCTCCACCATCACCGCCGCCACCTCCGGCGCCGCCCAAGCCGCCGCCACCGCATTCCCCATCACCCCAAAACCCTTCTCCAACTTCCCAACACCCCCAAATCACCACCACCATCTTCAATTTCACCCAAAACCCATCACCACCCACCTTCATTTCCACCAAAATTCTCCCTCACCACCACCAAATTCTCCCCTTCAACTACTCCATCTCCACCTCCTCTAACATCCCAACACCACCAAACACCACCACCACCACCACAAACCACCACCACCACCCATCACCTCCATCAAAACAACAACAACAACAACATCAACAAATAAAACCCAACACCTCACCTCCCTCCCCCACCAGCGCGCGCGCGCGGCCTCCTCGCGCCGCCGCCTGGCCGGCCGGCCACCGCCGGCGGCCGACCACCCCACTCCCCCTCCTTCTTCTTTTCATTTCTTTCTTTCTTACTTCCTTTCTTTCTTTCCTTTCATTTCTCCCCTAAATAAACTAACTTTCTCTCTTTCCTAAAATACCCCCACTTCATTCCAAAAACTACTTCCCTCTATTTACATCAATACCCTCCCCCTGTAAATCACAAATTATTTCTAAAAACACCTCATTTTCCCTCCTTTTTTTCCTACAACTTTCTCTCTCCTCTCTCTTCCCTCTAAAATATTTATATAAATATTTATAATTATATATTTTAATATATATTGTGGGCTTGAGGTATACTTGAACGGTTCGCTGATTTCCCGGATTTTAACCGGTATTTTACCTGGTTTCAGGCGAGTACAGTTTCCTTTTTATACGTCTACCTTATTATTATGCGAGTATTTTTAACACACCGAAAAATAAACCCTCTTGTATTTTAAGCATAGAAATGAGATATGGATATGTTAGCATGCTTAGTACTTATTACTGTAAATTTAATACATGATATTATGCTATGCAAATTAATGTATGATGTTGCACTCGGTATTTACCCGACCCTGAACATGTTATGCTTGGTATACGACTTATGGCATCGATATACAGTAATTATACCGACATTTGGCATGTTACACCTGATATATGACTTATGTCACCGGCACTTGGTATTTACACCGGCACACAATAATTGCACCGATATTGCCATGCTGTATTTGACAACGATATCTTTCATGCTATATTGCCATGCTATATGTGATATGTGACACCTGATATTGATACTTGCCATACTATATTAAACATGTGATACCCGACCACGATACTTGTCTTGCTACACTTATCACTTGACATTGGACATCGATACTTGATATGTCGTACTTGACTCCTGCTCTTGACACACGGTATATACTATACTTTCATGTGGTACAAATACCTGGACCGACATTACCACCCCTGATACCTGATTATATGACATATTCATGACTATCACTGTTACGGGGACATGACATGATTGTTATATTATTATTATTAGATATTTGGTACTCCTGAACTCCTGGACTCCTGTATACTTGAACCCCTAAAATAAGGAGGCTCCTGATATTACTCCTATATTATACTCCTGTTGACCCCGTAATAGGATAATCATGGATATTGTACATTTGTGGACACCCGTGAACATTATTATTTGAGACTCTGTCATATGTAAACAACTTACACTGGGATAGGGGAAATTGATGGGTATCGATATAACTTCTGTGTTTATGGTGGCCATACATATGTTGTACAACTTCCTGTTGGATTCGACCTGGAGGCCACCAGGCGTTTCCGAGGGGTGTACTGGCACCCCTACCCCCTTGCCTGCCTGTCCGGGTGTGCTATAATCCCCTAGGTATATCCTGTGGAGAACGGTGACACTCTATTCCTGTTAGGGTGTATTATAAGACCTTCGGGCATATAGTAAATCCCGGTGCCTAGCGGTACGTTCCGGTTCAGTGCCGGATAATCCTGGACTGTTGTCTCGGGCATGCACGGGACCCATTATAAACATGGTTCGTCGCTCCCCATCAATTTCCAATAACCAACCTCGCTAGATTTGTATGCGGAAGTATATGGCACCGGTTATATACCAAACATACAAATTGAACGAGTTAATAATATTAACTTAATAAATTGACTTCGTGCATATCTTTGTCATCTCCATACTTATCATTTATTGTAGTTACTCCATGATTCCTAACTTGATTACATGACACTTGGCCTGATATACATGCTTCTATTTCATGCCTTATAAATATTAGTGTTATTTTCATATTCACTATTCATTGTGGTTAATTCATGCTTATTGATTTGGGTACATTATACTTGTCATGATGCACTTGCTATTATTTGTACTTACCATTGGGTTTTTCTTGTACTCGCTGGGTTTTTCCTAACAAACCTGGATTTGCATGTCCAGATTTAGCAGCTTGGACCGAGGTGGACCCATCGGCCGAGGATCAGGCCTATCTTGAGGAGCAGGCAGATCAGCAGTAGTTCCGTCCAGTCTTTTCCCCGCTCGCGAGATCCCCTTTCTAGCTCGTGAGTTTTTATCTGTTGTATCATGTGTAGTCTACTTTTGTATTATCTAGTGATGTAATATTGATGTAATATTATATCACTGTTTGTGATGACTCAGTACTTGTTTAAATTATGTTGGAATGTATAATACCACGTATTTCCGCACTCTGATATATGTGTTGTGTTGTATTGATGCTTAGCGTACATACGTGATGGTACCATCACCCTGCATATGTACGTCGCAGTGGCGTCTCCGTACCCGCCGGGATCGGGGCGCCACACCCCCCCTCTAGGTGATTTTCAATTGGTATCAGAGCTTGGACTCTAGGTTTTGGCTTAACATCCATAGAGAGATCCTTAAAATTTGCTAATCAACATTTGCATTCCATTTGTCATTCACTAGTAAACATGGCCGATAACATCAAAACCCCTCCTAAATTTGATGGACTCAACTTCCCTATTTGGAAGGTTAGGATGACTATCTTTTTGAAATCCTTAGGTAGCTTAGTGGCTAAATTTTGACCAAACCCTTTGTTCACCCGATAGTGATGAGAGCACATGGACCGACTTCAACTTTAGAGAATATGAGGCTAACTCCAAGGCCCAAAATTCCCTCTTAACCGCCTTGAATGAGGATGACCTTACACGGGTAATTCATTGCCAATCCGCCTATGAGATCTGGCAACATTTATTGGTCACACACGAGGGGACTTCACAAGTTAAGAGAGTTAAGATAGATGTCTTAAGGTCCCAATATGAATCCTTTAAAATGATTGATGAAGAATTTATTGATTGTATGATTACTAGATTTACTAAAATCACAAATGCTCTTTCTTCTTTAGGTGATGACATCTCCATTGACCAAAAGGTGCGAAAAGTGATTCGGGCACTTCCTACATCATGGGAGATCAAGGCCACCACCCTAAAAGAATTGAACGACAAGGATGAGATGGACCTCATTAGTCTCATTGGGAACCTAAAAACCCATGAGATGGAAAAGAAAGCAAGAGAAGAGGCCGTTCCACTAAAGAAGAAATCCTTAGCCTTCAAGTCTTCATCCACTCTTGAAGACGATGAAGAAGATGAAGAAGAAGATGAGGAGCTATCACTACTTGTTCGCAATGTGAAGAGAATGTACCGGAGGAACAAGCTCAACTTTCGAAGGAAATTTAAAGGCAAAGAGGAGAGGAGAATTATATCCTACAATTGTCGAAAGCCCGGACACATCATGGTGGATTGCCCGGAGTTCAAGAAGAAGATGACCTCCTCTTTCAAGCCAAAGAAATCGGAAGAAAAGAAAGTGTACAAGGCAACTTAGGATTCGGAAAGCGAGTCCGAGGAAGAGGCGGATGTAGAGAATATGTGTTTCATGGCAAACACACCAAAGGTAACCCCTCAACCTCTTGATGATGAAGATGATGAATTAAGCAAAGAAGTTCTTGTTCATGCCTTTGTTGAACTTTCAGAAACCTATGACAATAAAAAGATTGAATGCTCTAAATTGGAAAAAGAAGTTGCTTTTCTCAAAAATCAACTTGCTATTATTTCTAAAGAAAAAGATGAAATTTCTTCAAATCTCATTTCTACCCAAAATGAATTTTGTGCTTACAAAGTTGCTTGTAAAGCAAAATTTCCTAAAATTGATGAAAAAGAAATTTCTTCTTTGAAAACTAGAATTGTTGATTTTGAAAAGACTTTAAAGGATTGTGCTTTTAACACTAAGAAACTTGAAGAAATGTTTTCTAAAAAGCACACCTCTCATGCTAAAGATTCACATGTTAAGATTCCTCATGCTCACACTACACATAACACTTCTCATGCTAAATCTTTTTATGCTCAAATTCTCATGCTCACAAATCACACACTCACTATGCTTTTAAATATGGTAGAGTGTATAGATGCACATATTGTGGTAAGAATGGACATTTGGCTAAATTTTGTTATGACCAAATAAATAGAACCAATAATCTTGTTTGGGTTAATGAAACTAACTCTTTAGGATCCAAGAAAATGTGGGTACCAAAATCAAGTCCTAAATTATTTGATGTAGGTACACACCAAGGCTCCAAGACGTAGGGAGCGGTGGTACCTTGATAGTGGTTGTTCAAGACACATGACATGGGACATCAATAACTTTACAACCCTATCAAGGTACGAGGAAGGTGGCTCCGTCACCTTCGGGATGACTCCAAAGGCACTATCATTGGTATAGGTAACATTCAAATTGGTTCATCTCCTACTATAGAAAATGTTGTACTTGTTGATGGTTTGAAACATAATTTGCTTAGCATTAGTCAATTTTGTGATCATGCACTTAAAGTTGTTTTTGATGATTCTTCTTGCAAGATTTTTGATATTAAATCCAATGATTGTATTCTTACCGGTTTTCGTGATGATAATGTTTATATCATTGACATGCTTAATGTGGAATGTTCTACTAAATGCTTAAATGCTTTTGATGAAAATTCTTGGCTTTGGCATAGAAGATTAGGACATGCATCTTTTGACCATCTTTCTAGGATTAATTCAAAGGAATTGGTGAAGGGTATACCTTACTTGAAGTTTGAGAAAGACCGCATTTGTAGTGCGTGCCAACTTGGGAAACAAACCAAGTCTTCCTTCAAACCTATCAAGGATATCATGTTAACTAGGCCTTTAGAATTAATTCATATGGATCTTTTTGGACCTACTAAAACTAAGAGCTTAAATGGTAGTAGATTTGCATTTGTTTTAGTTGATGATTTTTCCCGTTTCACTTGGGTTTTCTTCTTGGAACACAAAGATCAAGCTTTTACTCATTTTAAGATTTTTCGAAAAAGAGTTGAAAAAGAAAAAGGTTTTTCGATTTTGAGAATAAGGAGTGATAGAGGTGGTGAGTTTGTTAACCAACTCTTCATGACTTATTGTGATGAAAAGGGAATTAAGCATGAAATGTCTTGTCCTAGAACACAACAAAATGGAGTTGTAGAAAGGAAAAATAGAACACTTCAAGAGATGGCTAGGACAATGATAAGTGAGTATGACCTCCCTTAATATCTATGGGCCGAGGCCGTAAACACCGCATGCTATATATCGAATCGTATTTATTTATGTAAAAATTCTTCCAAAACATCTTTTGAAATGTATCATTCTAGAAAACTTAATGTTGCATATTTCAAAGTTTTTGGTTGCAAGTGTTTTGTTTTGAACACTAAAGATAACTTGGGTAAATTTGATGCTAAGGCTTATGAAGCAATCTTTGTTGGATATTCTACAACTAGTAAAGCTTATAGAGTATTCAATAGATCTTCACTTACCATTGAAGAATCCATGCATGTTAAATTTGAAGAATCTAATGTGTTTGTTGAAGATGTTGTAGAGATTGAACCATTAGGTGAAGACATGGAGAAACTATCCTTGAAGGACTCACCCGCTCAAGATGATAAGCACGAACCAATTGGTGACGTTCAAGAGGATAAAGAGGAAAGCTCTCAACCGCTTCCTAAAGCTTGGAGATATGCCACAAATCATCCCAAGGAGCTCATCTTAGGTGATGCATCCAAAGGAGTAACAACTCGCTCCAAACTCCATGACCTATGTGGTAACTTTGCTTTCATTTCTCATTTTGAACCTAAAAGCATCCTCGAAGCCGAGGCGGACTCATATTGGTTGCTAGCCATGCAAGAGGAACTCAATCAATTTGAGCGCAACTAAGTTTGGCACCTTGTTCCTAGGCCCCACGATAGACCAATAATTGGTACTAAGTGGATCCTTAGAAACAAGATGGATGAGTCCGGAAATGTGATTAGGAATAAGGTTAGGTTAGTGGCCCAAGGTTACACTCAAGTTGAGGGAATTGACTTTGAGGAGACCTTTGCACCCGTAGCACGGCTTGAAGCCATACGGATGACACTAGGTTTTGCATCTTTCAAAAATTTTAAACTTTTTCAAATGGATGTGAAAAGTGCATTTTTGAATGGTTTTATAAATGAAGAAGTTTATATTGCTCAACCTCCCGGTTTTGTTGATCATGTTCATCCCGATTTTGTTTTTAAACTTGATAAAGCTTTGTATGGATTGAAACAAGCTCCAAGAGCTTGGTATGAAAGGCTTTCTAGTTTTCTCATTTCAAATGATTTTATTAAAGGCAAAGTAGATACAACACTATTCACTAAGCATGTTGATAATGATATTTTAATTGTGCAAATTTATGTTGATGATATAATTTTTGGTTCTACTAATGAGTTTTTATGTAAGGAATTTGAAAAGGTTATGCAATGTGAGTTTGAAATGTCCTCAATGGGTGAGCTTAATTTCTTTCTTGGACTCCAAATCAAGCAATTGCAAGATGGGAACTTCATATGTCAAGCCAAATACGCAAAGGAACTCGTAAAGAAGTTTGGACTTGAAGACTCAAAGGTTTGCAACACTCCCATGGCAACTACCACCAAGCTTGATAAGGATGACCAAGGTAAAAATGTTGATATTAAATTGTATAGAAGCATGATAGGTAGTCTTTTGTATTTGACGGCAAGTAGGCCGGATATCATGTTTAGTGTGTGTCTTTGTGCTAGATTTCAATCGTGTCCCAAAGAGTCCCATCTTATTGCAGTAAAACGCATTATTCGTTATATTAAGGGAACGATTGGAATGGGTCTATGGTATCCGAAAATCGGAGATTTCTCAATGACGAGTTATTCGGATACCGACTATGCGGGTTGTAGAGTAGATAGAAAGAGTACTAGTGGAACATGTCAATTTCTTGGTAATTATCTTGTTTCATGGTCCTCTAGGAAACAAAATTCTGTAGCTCTCTCAACCGCCGAGGCGGAGTATATTGCCGCGGGGGCTTATTGCGCACAAGTCCTTTGGATGAAACATACTCTCCTTGATTATGATTTGCATTATAACCATATAAAAATATTTTGTGATAATACTAGTACTATTCATATGACTAAGAATGCAAATCAACATAGTAAGACCAAGCACATTGAGATTAGATATCACTTTCTTAGAGATCATTTTGAGAAAGGAGATATAGATATTGATTACGTTTCTACGGATTTGCAACTTGCCGATATTTTCACTAAACCACTTGATTTTACTAGATTTTCATTCATTTGTGGTGAACTTAATGTTTGTGTTATTGAATAAAAATGTTTTCTTAACCCTTTTTGATGTATGACAAAAAGGGGGAGAATGAGTTTATGTATGGAAATATGAGTTCATATGGTTTTGGTTCCATATGAGTTTATATATGTTTTGAGTTTTTGATGTGTTTTCATGAATTCTTGTAATTTGAGTTTAAGTGTTTTGCAAGTGTTTTTGGTTTTTGGTTTCATGATGTTTACTTGCAAATTACAAATTACATTGTTTTTCTTTGTTTAATATAGCATAATTTGAGGGGGAGCTTTCTCCTCCCCTATACTTTTGTTTATAGCCTATTTGTTTTGTCATCATCAAAAAAGGGGAGATTGTTGGCCCAAAAGGTTACACTCTCCATTTGTTTAGAGTTTTGATGATAACAAAACAAATAAGTGCTATTTGGTACTAATTAGTTTGTTTAGATAAGTTTCAGGATAGTACCATATTTGGAGGCCATTGCTTAGCTATTACAAGAATTTCTAGGTTCATGAAGCAAAGAAGGCTTTTTGCACATCAAGGAAGGAACATAGAAGAGAAGGCTCTAGCAAGGCATCGCATAGCTCAAGACTTCAAGATTGCTCAAGATAATTTATTAGATTTGTTTTTAGTTTAGAGTTTTGTTAAAGAATAGTGAATAGGTTTGAAGCTCTATCACACACGTTTTTGCGCACATCTTGTTTCCAAACATATTTCCTATAACATGTACAAAAATAGTTTG
Organism: Agave tequilana; assembly: GCA_038442645.1. Classification (NCBI taxonomy): domain Eukaryota; kingdom Viridiplantae; phylum Streptophyta; class Magnoliopsida; order Asparagales; family Asparagaceae; genus Agave; species Agave tequilana. The sequence continues at coordinate 22,419 of JAVJIF010016608.1, forward strand.
TATACAATCTTCAACCTACAAACTTACTTTGATTTACCTATTCATGTGTTTTAAGTTTTGTGTTTTAACAAAACTTATTTTTGGAATTAATGACAAAAACTATGTTATATATATGTTTCATGTATATAGGATTATATCCATATACATCATGCTTCAAAATGTTTAAATATCATGTTTTTGTATTTGGAAGAGTTTTGAACAAAACGTATTTTCTATTCAAAATCCAAGTTTTAGAAAATACAGTTTTTGGTTTTTGGTAAAAATAATAAGAGACAAAAATAGTTCATATTGATTGATATTTGAGCTAAACTTTTTACCACATGTTTATATATCAATGCAAAGTGATAAAACTATTTTTGGTGATTTTTAGGAGTGTTAAAAGATTTTTTAAAATATTTTTAAAACCATTTTTCTGACCCAGTTTTCTGTTCCAGACTTCATCCAGTCGACTAGTCTTCTGACAAGTCGACTTGGCTAGAAGTCGGTCGACCGGGTCGGTCGACCGACGTGCACAAATCTGTGCACGTTTGGCAGACTTTGGACGGTCGACCGTCCCGGTCGACCGGGTCTGAGAGCAGAGCTCTCTGTTTGTTTGGGTCGACCGGCCGGTCGACCGTAGCCTGCAACGGCTATTTTCTTTAAACTAGCGGTCGACCGGGCCGGTCGACCGAGCTAGCCGTTTGAACAATAACGGCTAGTTTTCTGAGCTGGTTTATTTTTGTCCTTTTCTCACTTAAGTATGTGACATGTTTTGGTTCTAATACTTTCTGATTAGCCTTAAATATGTTTTATCTCCTAACCCTAGCCCTCTCCTATAAATAGGGGTGTTTAGGGAGAGGTTGGTTACAAGAAAAATTCTCAAAATTTCCAAAAGTTTAAGGCATTCAAAAAGACTTGGTTTATTGGTTTTTGTGCTGAAATTCTCTCTCATTTTCTGAAGTGTTTTCAAGAACTCTCTGATTTCTTTTTCTTTTCTCCTTACACACAAGAGCTTCATTCCTACTCATTTTTCTCTAAGGACCTTTGTAAGGGAAGAGAATTTTGTAAGAGAGAGTTTGTGGTCTTTTGACTACTCAGAGATTGCTTGTACTTGAGATTGTGGAGTTGGGTACTCCGGTGTATTTGTGACATCTTTGTGATAGTGGAAGTGGTTGGAATCCTTCTGGGGAAGGCAGGGAAGTAGAGCTGGGTGCTCGAACCTCGATAACAAATCTCGGTGTTTGCGTTTGGTTTACTTGCTCTTATTTCTTGCTCTATTTTCATTGCTCTTGTTACTTGCTCTCTACATTCATTGCTATATTCACTTGCTTTGTGAGATTGTTGCTTCATAATTTTTAAATTGTGCATTGATTAGCATTATCACCTATTCACCCCCCTCTAGGTGATTTTCACTCCGTATCTCCCAACTATTGGTATCATAGTAAGTATGGTTGAAATCACCTAGAGGGGGGGGGGTGAATAGGTGACTAGCTAATCTAATAATGAATAAATGCGAAATTAAAACTATTTAAACAAACTAAAAACTATTAAATTAAATACACCAAGTATAACACAAAAGTATAGCCGAATTCCCGGTGAAGGGATCTAGACTATCTCCTCAAGATTCCTCTAGATAAGAGTTGAGGTGCCGCTATGACTCTCTTGGTTGAATACAAGTATGAGCAAACAATCTCAAACATATAACAATTTAAGCACAATTATATCAAGCAAGTAATGAATATGAACAATAAGAGCATGCAAGATATAAGCACAAGTGAGAGATAGAAGAGCAATCGCAAATACGGGAGATTTGTTTTGAGATTCGAGCACCCGTGCTCTACGTCCCCGCCTTCAATACTATGAAGGATTTCCACTAAAATCGATCCCACTGGATCACTCGGTGTCGCAACACCTACAACGAGTTCACACTAGAACTCCTTGGACACAATAGTCCCTCTCTTGTTCCCGCAAGAACTACACACGCAAGCACACTAGCTTGCCGAGGCCGCACCTCTACACCGAGCTCCCACAAGAACTCGAAACGACGCGAACCCGCAAGTTCGCCTCCTCAAATATAAAGATGAACACTTTGGTGATCTCAACACTTTGATCATCTCAAACACTCTCATAACAAAAATCCCTATAGGATTGATGTAGCAATGGATAGCTCAAGTATGTGTGAGAAAAACTTGGATAGAATTTGCGATGAAAAACTCATGAAATCTCTTTTTCAAAATACTCTCGAAAAACTCTCCTTTTGATATGGAAGTATTTTGCTCTAAAAACAAGTGGAGATAAATACTTAGAAAGATAGGAAAAACTAGCTTGAAAACCCACTTCAAGTCTTGTTCAAAACAGCCCAAAACAGCCCCATATAAATAGGCTCCAAAAACTAGCCGTTGGGGACAACTCAGCAGAACTTTCTGCTGTCGGTCGACCGGCCAACGGTCAGATTTCTGACCGTTGTGCCATCGGTCAACCGGCCGGTCGACCAAGGCCTGGATATAGAGAGCAGAAGCTCTCTGTCGGTCGACCGCCTGGTAGACCGGGGCCAGATCCAGAGAGCAGAACTCTCTGGCGGTCGACTGGATAGGTCGACCGGCCCTCCAGCCAAATAAGGTCATGCACGTTTGTGCACATCGGTCGACCAGACCAGTCGACCGACTTCTGGCTCGGTCGACCGGCAGAAGGCCAGGTCACAGGTTTTTAAGGATTAAAACTTGGTCTTTTATCTTCAATAAAATCCCATAAATTCTTATAAATTCTACAAAAATAACTTCATTGATATACTTTGATATACAAACATGTTTGATTAAAAATCAAAACATATTACAAATATTTTGAACTTATTTTGTAATATAGAAGTTTTGTCTTAAACAAAAACCTGTATTTTTCAAAAACGATTTTTTCAAAACTTTTCCAAATACAAAAACAAGATATTCTAAACACTTTTGAAGCTTAGTGTGTATGGATATGATCCACTACACATATATGATGAAATATCTATGTTTTTGACAATAAGCTCTAAAATAAGTTTTGATAAAACACATGTATATTTGAAGCTTAAAAACCAAACTAGTATTTTCCAAGACGAAAACTCTTTTATGGAAACACATATAAATCTTGTGTGTGAGTGTATATGAACTTGAGCAATCCACCAACTAATCTATCCTTTATATTTTATCTAAAAACAAAATTTTGACACTTACAAAAACTCGACACAAGTCTTCTGAAAATCTTCTCTTGAAAATCTTCTTCTCCTTCTTGACTTGATCCAAACTTTGATCAATGAGCTATATTCCTTTTAAGTACTTGATACGATCTTGAGCGCAAGCTCTTGAATCAACACGTGTTAGCTCCAAAACTTGACTTTAAATTCTTTGTTGAAGCTAAACACCTACTAAGATCTTGATCAAATATCTGAGACTAAATAAACACAAGAACATTAGTACTATAACTACATGAGTTAATCATCATCAAAGCTAAAGTGATGGGCCACTGGGCCAACAATGATATCCCAGGTTATGTATACAACAATTGGTATAAGAGCATATCAATTCCGTCACAACACAACTCTCTTTATCGAAAACTTACCGAGTACCGAGAAGAGAATAATTACTTTTGGTGGATTTGGACTACACAAGCTCCTCTCAAAATCAAGATGCATATGTGGTATTTTCATTTTTACTATGACAGATAACCTTGCCAAAAAGGGTATTTTCATTTCTTCACCGCGCTCGCTTTGTGGGGTATGGTCGAAGACCACAGCCCATATCTTCCTTCATTTCCCCTTCATCTTGAATCTTTGGGTGTTGAAAGAAGTCGTCTAGCAATATCCACTTGGTCTTCTTTCATTGCTAATCTTTGTGGAGATTGGAGAGGCGCTTCTATCCCACAAAACGAAGTTAACCGTTAGGATTGTGTTGTCAACACAACCTTTTGGTAGTATGGCATAAGAGGAATCAACGGGGTTTCAAAGTAAGTCCTCTATCATCGAGCTTGGTGGCAGGATTAGCTCTTTGGTGAATTTTTGGCAACCTCACTTCCCTATTCTCAAATACAGCAAACTTCCATAGGGGGTTGCTATAGGGAATTTTCGGCTTGCGTTTGGTTTGTTGTAATTTTATTTCACCTCTGGCCCTCTACCTCCCTTGCAACTGATCATTCTTTATTATTTTAATAATAAGACCAAGGCCTCATCCTTCGAAGAAAAAAACTTGGATCGGATTGTCATTGCGGGTGCCAATGGGTCGCATTCGGGTAAAGTCCTACTAGATCCAGATTCCTTATAAATTTGTAGCACCCACTTGGGATCCAAACCCACGAATAAATCGAAATTCAATAACTTATTTTCCTCAAAAAAGAAAGAAATAAATTCAACAGCTCATCAGATTTGAGAAAAAGCTAAGAAAACCCTTTCCAGAAGGATCTATATCAATGATATCTTAGAAATAAGATGTCTCTTTGCGGAAACTTTTTTTTTTTTTTTTTTTTTGCCCAAAATATAAGAGCTTCACGTTTACCTTATTTAAATTTTGAACAGTTTATTTGCTAGCTTGAAACTTTCTCTTAAAAGCAGATTTGGACTCGTAACATAAAACACGGGCGGAACGAGCCGAGCACGTAATAACTTGACTGAACCAAAGTGTGTCAATTGTGATGGAGAAGTTCTAGTAATGAAGGTAACGAGGTTATGAATGAGGGAAGCTCTAGCATGAGATCTTTGAGTTTGGCATGATTGGTTCGCTCTCATAGTTGCTTAAACACGGCTTCTTTTTCCGTTTCAACATACAACATCAATTGTTTCTGAGACAAATTTATAAAATAATCTTATTTAAAAAAATTTATAAAAACAGACTTCTCTTAAAAATAATTCTAAAAATCGACCTCCGACGTGTCACGTCGGCCAGTGGTCGATTCGTTCGGGGCACCAACGTGGCTTGTCAAGTTGCTGAAAGGTTTTCACAAAAGCTTGGCCTTATCAAGACTGGACTTTGAAATTCATATTTTTTAATAATCCGACCTTGTCAAGATCGGACTTTTATTTTATTTTATTTAATTTAAATTTTGGCCAAGGGAGCTACTCCCTTGACAAAGGCCGGACTTTTATTCCATTTTTTTATTAAATTTTTGCCAAGAGATCATATTCATTTTCATTTTTTTTAATTAATTAAGGGAAGGAAGTTCGGTCTTACCAATGCCGTACTTGAAAAATCTACGTTTTTCAAAGTCCGGCCTTGGCAAGGTCAGACTTTATGAAAATCTTCCAACAGCGCAACACACCACGCTAACGCCCCGAGTCGACCGTTGGCCAATGTGACGCATCAGAGATCGATTTTTGAAATTATTTTGAGAGAGGTCTCATTTTATAAATATTTTTAAAAATAGATTATTTCAAAATTTTGTCCTTGTTTCTGAAAATTTTGGTATCGGCCGAGGTGGATGCCTTGAGATAGACGTGATGAGGTGAATTTGGAAACGTCACTCTTAATATGAAACAACCGAACTAAATTTGCAAGACCAAATCGCTTAGGGGAGGTTCATGCAATGCCAAAGTTGGCTCCTTGGAAAAGAGGCTATCAGAAAGGAGATACCACATTAGAGAGTCAAATGAAAGATGAAATGTTGGGATTTGAGTCTTTATATAGATAGAACCCAATGGCAAACAGTAATTCCCTACTTTGAGTTTTAGCATGGCCTGAAATTAGTAGTAATTTAGGGGACAATCGCATGTTTTATTAATGAGTTTTATGACCAATTTCTATAAGGCTTGGCCCTCAACTTTCCCAGCAACATGGGGAAAAAACACTGCATACAACAGACCTGGAGGTAACTTCATATAGATGGATGAAGCAGGAAGGCATGAATCCTCCATATCTCAGAGGTCCAGCATAATGAAATATGTGATGAGGAAATTCCAGATAATGAAGTAGGACTGTAGAGGAGGTTCACATGTTTAAGAGAATATAATAACATAGAAGTGTAGATACATGACCATTAGAGGAAGCAACCGTGTTCTATGACCATTTTATAAAGTAAAATAGAAGACATCAAGCCAGAGTAAGAAATGTTGCCCTCTTTTCTAACAGGCTGTATGGTATCACATTGTATTAGTGTCTAGAGACAGATCAATGTTAAACAAACAATCAATAGCTCATTTTCCTATATCTTCACCAAAATTTCATGACATTTTCTCTCTCTAGATGTAAAGTGAAATGTGGGGGCCTAATATATTGTACATAATACGGGGTAAAACATCTGAGACAAAATAAAAGCATTTTGAACGAGCAAACTATCAGAAAACACATGCCTTCAGTTGCCGCTCCACCTTTTGCGGCTCAAAGCCGATATGTTTAATAACGGGCTTCCTATCTTCTAATATTAGGCTCACAGCCATGGGTTGTTTCTTGGCCCTCCATCTCTTTTTAGACTGATAGTAGGAGTTTTAGAATTCTGTTAAGGGGAAGAGAGTCAGTGAGCAAATAGATGCATAAGAGGGTTAATGAAAGAACTATAGAAGTAGATAGTATAGAACATACTGATTTAGATTTCTTCGATTTCCCACGGATCCTATTCTTTGGAGGTTTCAATTTATAAATTCGAACCATCCAATGATGTGTTGTGAATACCTGAATCAAGTACCGGGCAATAAAAGTCACTTTGAGAGGTTGAAGTAAAGATTAGGTTCAAAACAATCTGGCAGAAAGAAAGCATGGACCCAAATATGATGCATCAGCCATTATTATGCAAAATAAACGACACAAGCACACCAAGCACGAAAGCATGCTCACACAGACACGCATAATCAGATTAATAAAGTGGTACATTCTTAGCACTGTATTCCAATATCAATTAAAATGAGAATAATGGGTTTTTTAGCACCCAAGTAAAAAAGTCTCACCTCCTCAAAATGGGTTAGCTTGAAATATTTCTTGCCTATTTCTGTCCTTCTCACTCTATCAAAGCCTTTCCCATCTGTCTCAACAAACCTACGAGGGGGGAAAAACAAATCAGTACACCTACAATGCTCTGCAAATAAATATAAACTAAAAGCATAAAAAAAAATACAAATGCAACAGACCTGTAATAGCAGAGCTTGTACATGAGGCAGTTCAGCATTGTAGGAGTTGCGTGGGAGTCAATACGATACTGGCCGTCCCTCTTAAAATTGGAGAATAGGCCAAATAAAAACATTAGAATTACGAGCAATTAGCGCGAGCATGAAGGAAATATACATTCTATTGCTGGTGCCAGAATATCCCTCTTTGATATTGAAAATCAGATTTTTGAGATTGACAATAATAGTTTTTTTTTCCCTGAGTGAGAACTAGAAAGTTTTTTTTTTTTTTTTTTTTCCAGTTAGTTGAATAGTAGGTCTAAGAGTAATGATCACTACTATTATCAATACATGTATGATACTCAATCTAGTTGAAATCATCAAATTAATAGTTGCATTGATGATAGTTATCTTCGTTTTGAAATCAGTATTCATAGTTACATTTTTGGTGGCGCCGACAATTAGAGTGACAGTTACATTTCTTCTTTCGAGAGTTTCAATGGTCACATTTTGAAGCAATTTGCCGGTACCAAATTCCTTCATCTACTTTTTTTTTAAAGACCAGTGTGATAAATGGGCTTTTGAGACTCTGTTTTGTTAACAACAGGTACTGATGAAATTTTTATTAAAATTAATGTCAGAGATATAGACACATATTTGAGGCCACATGCATTGACAAGGAGCTTGTCACTGACATGTGAATGCGTCCGTGAGAAAGTTTCCATTTGCAGCATAGGAAAAGACCCAACTACTTCAGGCACAATGCATCCAGTACTCATAAAGAATGATTACGCTATACTGATAAGATGAAAAATTCCACAAGACTCAAGACTAGCATTCATTTTAAAAATGATATTGTTGAGCAACACGGAAACTCACAAGATAATCAGGTTCCTTAATGTGAGGAAATACACCACCTCCAATGCGAACCATCCACAAGAACTTATTGATATCGTCACTTGGGTAGCCAACAAGGCCTGAATATCAAAGCAAGACATTCAATGTTGATCCAGGTTAACTTTTTTTTTTTTGAGTAGAATCAATCCAAGTAACTGGAGGTCACATAACAAAATATTTTAGAAGTACCCACCTCCAAAGACAACAAGGACATATTTCACATCCAATGAGTTGAAAATCTCCCAAGCTGCCTTCTCTGGAGAAGACATGGCCGTACCAACAGTTGCAATATGGGTGTTGTTCCAGGTATTATTATCAACGATGACCGTACGATTAGCCATTGCCGTTGTTTGGTAACCATAATCCCACCAAGAGGCCACCTACAGGAAGTCTTGTTACTATGAATCTTCATGTTCCAGTAAAGCTTTACGATTTAATACAAAGATGAACCAAAAAAAATCTTTTAATACAAAGATGACATCTTCATGTTCCAGTAAAGCTTTACGATTTAATACAATGATGAATAAAGGAGAGAACAGAGGAAAAGCTACATGATCACTCTTTTCCAGATAAGTTAAACTATTCCCCTCTTTGATAAGCTTTTATCACTTGTTTGCCCCCTCATTAAATAACATCACAGTGATCACATACCACTGAGGGGTGAGCTTCAACCACCTTTCATTTCGTTATTGTCACGAGACTTCACAAACCACCCAATCAATAACACAACTCTAACAATGGATATACAACATAGGTAGCAGAAGAGATATTTCTAAGAATATTAAGCTGAATGGAGTAACTGGTCGCCTACTACCTTGTTTAGCTAAGTAATTTTCTTCCTCCCTCCTCCTTTGATCACTTTTTTTTTTCAGCTTTACTTACTCAAATCACACAACATCGGAGCAAATATATGCAATACCATGAAATTTATTGTCCACACTCCTGTTTAGCTAATCATATATGAAAATAAGTAAACTCCCTCCAACCTACCTACCAACCTATGGGTGACAAGTCTCCACACGACACCATATATTATCTATAAATATTTCGTGTACTTACCATGATAAATGGCATTTATCAACACTGAGGTGGCGCATCATGCACATTGGCAAGTGAGAACAACTAACATTAGAGCAACTTTCTATATAACATGCCTTGCATGAGAATCTTCTATCTATTACTAGTGGACAGACACAAACACAAATGCTTTTCTCTGACATAAATACACATGGTTTGGGGAAAGGAAATTATCAATAGACACAATGACACAGTTATATATGTGTTTGTTTTGTGAATATGTTCCTTGTGTAGAGAATATGTTTTCAGAATCAGCAAGAATGATTAGTGAAAAGTGGTTGTCATGGGAATCAAACGTGTTAAGGCAGGAAACACACTATGCACCACAACCAAGAGTGTATATCAAGCAAACTTAAATGCCCCACATCTGTTCTGTTGTCTACAAAAAAAATTTGGGGGCAGTAGAAATATGTTTAAGAACAATCTCCTGGTCCAAGTTCAAGAACTCCTGAAACATGTCAGATGAGCATTTCAACAAATGGCTCAAGCTGCTAGGTCTGTGCCAACAATGAAAACCAAGAAAACAAGTTAAATGGGAACCAAACTGAATCACTTTAACATATGCACTTCCATAGAAAGCCAAAATAGTCAAAAATACGTTTCCAAGTAACTATCTAAAAAGCAAATCCATAAACATAATTATGTCACAATTCATACAAGCTAAGAAAAAAAACACTCCCCTGTACAGGAGAATTCCCATATGATGTGCGGTAAGAGAAAATGTTTCCAAATAGTTATAAAACATTTAGCAATTGAAGAAACAATTCCTAATATTACAATGTCACATTGGCACACTACACACACGTGGAGTATTAGATTTATTACTCATGCATGATAGCAGTAATACGAGGGACTGAAAGGATACTCAACTCACAGATAGCAGAAATAGAGAAGATAACTCACCTTATCATCTACATCAGTATTATGACTAAGCCATGCATAGGCTTCACGAAAATCATCAAATACATGCAACCCATCATGTGATTGAGATGTTAGAACAATTGAAGGAGCAGAATAAGCCTCTGCTGCTGCCCATACACAATGAACCTGCAAGGAATATATGGATTAACTTAAAAAAACTGTCTCTAAGACAAATGATAATGAACCTAACAAGATGAAGACATTTATACATGCAAAACCAGTGCACAATGTGATACTTATATCTTGTATAATGAGAATTTAGCTCATGAGCATTACACCATGCTAAAAAGTAGCCACATGTGATTGACCAATTCTGCAAGTGCCTAGCTTTGTATTAGTGCAATAAAAAGCAAGTGCCAAGTTCGCTCAGATTCTCTTTAAAAAAAAATGCTTTAGCAGCAAATTTTAAAGTTTTTTTTTTGCGACCTAGAAAATTTTAACATGTACCTTATTATTAATTCGCAAAAATAAATCCATTAACTTTCACTCTATTCTAGACTATTAGTCCAGGAGAATTTTGGAAGGCTGCTCCTTGGTTGCGCGAGCTTTATGTGCCTAACTAATAAAATAGGTTTCCCTCTACCTACCAAGGTGGCCTTTTACAATTTAAGGTGATCCGTGTCTCTTACCCATAGTTTTTCATATGGTATTGACCAGAAAATCTGTGCTCCTAATTCTGGAAAAGCGCCCTCTTGTCCATAGTTAGCCAGGAATCTCACACCAATTTAGCTATGATATGCAGGATATTTCCCCAAAGCAAAAAGTGATGAATGCGACATGGCTAGATATGACATGTGTTCATCAGCGTCCAAAACTTAAAAACATGTAAAGTCTTATTCATCTCAAAACTATGTATAAGTAAAGTATGTTATCTTAGTTTGGCAAAAGATAATTTTTTTTTTTCTAGATCATTTAGTATTTAGGTTCTTTTGGATATGAATAACAACCTAACACATATATTTATATGATTAAATATAAAAATCGTAAAAGAAAACACAAATATGTAGCCGCGTCACCATGTGAAATCTAGAGAATTCCATGTCCAACACCCCATGACCATGTCTACAAATCAAAACTATTCAGATGATTGATGTCAAGGGCTAGTTGGTTGTGAAAAATTCTCAAAATCTTTCATGGAGCCTATCAGTGTGGATGATTGGGCACATAGGGCAATAAATGCACCAATTAAGAAAAGTGATAAAATCATAGTTTATAGTGCAATGAGGACTAAAGGGAGGCCTAAATGAACTTGGATAGAGGCAGTTAAGAAGTATATGTTAATACTTCATGTTATTGAGAACATGGCCCTTAACAGAGCTGAATGGAAGAAAAGGATTCATGCAACCGACCCCAAAAAATAGGGGAAACGGCTTTGTTGTTGTCGTCATCATCAGCTGTGCTAGGGGTCATCGCCATGCCAGAATTCATTCTCTCCAGTTATTGGCTATTTGGTTCAATATTAGCTGTAAATTATTTCTGAAATTTAGAGCCAGATTCTGATTTGCAATAACTCTATAAAGATAAGGCTAGACCCTTAAGCTCTAAGGTTCTAACCAAAAACTGGAAATCACATAATTACATAGGCCTACAGTATTTCACCTCACGGATCTGAGGGAGATTAAAAGCATACCACATAGAAGCCCCCAAGTACGATGAGTAGAATAATAGCAACAGCGGATGCTTCCATAGGCAACACAAGAAGCCTCTTTTCATTACGAGACTTGGTAGGAGCCTTCTCTACTGTTTCCTTTTCCTTTTCCTTCTCCTTGTCCTTTTTCCGGTTCTTTTTTGATGGCTTATCTCTTGAGATCTCTTCTGATTTATCTGCTTCAACTTGCTTATCCACCTTAACTACGTCATTTTGTGCCACAGAGCTCTCAACATTAGTATCCCCTGCCTTAAAAGTCATATTGTAACTTGAAGTGTTAAAACAATGCCGCAAAGCATATCAAATTCAACTAATATAGTACATGAACTAGCAAAAGACAATAAGACAATAAAGAAAAGCACTTACACCGGCAACAGGACTCTCTGCTATCTTAGGCAACTGAAGTTTAATTGATCGTGTAAAAACAGAAAAGGCTTCTGAAAGTGCAATTCCAGACATAATGCATGCAGCTGGAGCTAACACAAGCATAAGGCGCACCTGGTAAACCATTTAAAAGATACGATGTCAAGGATGACAACAAAATAGTAGGATGATCAAGAAATTCATTTAGAAATTCCTTACCATCACTCCAGAGAAATATACAGATGTCACAATGTACAAGATCACAAATGAACTGGCATCAGACAGTGGTAGAAAGCACGCCTGCCAAGCACATAAAAATTGAACAGTCAGATTTAACAATAATGGAACACTTTTAGCATTCTATTCTGCATTAAATTAAACTAACACAACAAACACTAGATTAAGCTGTCAACATCCCGTCACAACTGAACAAACTATCTTAAAGATAAAGAGGGTCTTGATTCGCACCAACAGAATTAAATGCTATCAACAAAAGCTAAAAGGGATTACCGTGATGATAAACACACTATATATAGGTTAAATTCTCATTAATACCCGCATGAGAAAAGACGAGGTCATTGTACTTCTACTCAAGCAAAAATAGAAAAGGTGAAAGACTAGATGGATATATCTGGTTTATTAGAGAAACAAGAAAAACATCTTTGGTCGCTTCAACAGATCCCCAGCTAACGCAAGACCGGTAATTTTCTTCTTGCAGCACACAAAAAAAGGAAACACACATTTTCACTAACCAGGCAGCAGCACAAGCCTCCTTCCTTCTCATGTTGACTTGAAAGGAGAGCATCAGATACTACAGACTCAGAAAATACAATTTCCAATAAAATATACAATCATAAGAATTAAAGAGGCCATAACATCACTAAAAACACAGGAAAACACAACACACAACAGATTCATGCAAGTGCAGGCATAGCGCGCGCACGCAGGCACGCACACATAGATATATTGCTTTCACTTGGAGCTGAACATTTTGCTGCAAATCTGAAAACAGTAATGGAACATTGTATAATGTTGAGGAGGACGATTTAGTATATGCTCAGCTAGTTTAAGCCAATGCAATTTATATCTAAAATTTTTTGAAAAATGTGATCTGTCATTGAAGGATAGAAAAGGAATAACAAAGATAGCGAATTCAAGATTTCCTAGCAAACACAATAATGTATTTGTGGCCCAAGGTAATTGAATCAATGCCACTTATACCAGGAAAATAAGGCAAAAATGTTTCCCTCCGCAAGAGGGAGATTTATGCGGCAAGGACCAAGATAAGAGGTTTTCTTTTTTACATTTAAGTATTCAACACAACATAGAATCCTCCTTCATAAACATTCAAGACATGGGGTAGGCTTGAATGGCGAGCAAAAAAAATGATAGCTGCTTGAGAGAAAATATAAATATACTCAGCATTCACAGGTGAAAGTTGTTAACTGTAAATGGAACAGGGAAAGTAGACATGTATTTCTAACCCTTTTGACATCTAAGATCCAACCAATGTTTAAAATAACGATAACGTAACAATAACGTTTTTCCTTTGTTATGTTAATATAGGTTATAACGTAACACATAACGTAGGTTACATGATTTAATATTTTTTAATAAAAATAAATATATATACTATATTTAAGAATTTTTATAAACAGGAAAATAATTCAAAAAGATTTTAAAAATATCAAAAAAATATAAAACACGTTTATCAAGTCTCACAACAATTTTTAGTAAGCATCGAGGAACTAAGGTGCTCCGATATCATGCGCTTTCTCGTCAATTGAAGAGAGATCGACAACGAATTCCTCGTTAATTGAAGAGTCGTATGGTTCTTTGATTTTTTTGGAACGTTACGATGGCGAGTTCCTCGTCAATTGAAGAGAGATCAAAGAGAGAAATTGGGGCGCTTCAATGCTCGCCGATGAGAGAGATACAATTAAAGAGGAACTGCAGAGAGAGGAAGAACCGCACGAGAGGGTCATTGTAGCCGTCGTTGTCATCGTCTACTGCAGAGAGAGGATGCACTGGGGTGCTTCGATGCTTAGCTTGCCGCCGCTAATTTAGGGTTTCATGTCAATTTGGTCTGTGGACAGAAATCGCTTTGCTGTTTTATATTTAGCAATCCGTGTAAATAACGTGAGTTATGAACGTTACGTTTTTTTCATAACGTAACGTTTGTAACGCTTCAAAAACGTTTGTTACTGGGAACTGCATTTTTTGCTAGTGTTATATAACGGCCGGGTGCCGTTATGTTCTGTAACGGGTTATAACGAGTTACATAACGGGTTTTTAAAACATTGGATCCAACATTTAAGGACTATCCAAACATATTACATGCCCTTGAGAAGTAATATTTACAAAACAGTGCACATTTATTTGCTCTTGTAAAATTCAACAATTCAGTTCTTATTGATTTTCATGTTGGCAGACAGGTTTCCCCTTCGCGTCCTTGTTGCTGGTGTTCCTTCCAGCTTTCTGTCATGGCTCTACCACTCCAAGGACTACCATCCAAAGTAGTTTAACTAATCTTTCATCTTCACACTCCTCAAAATGTCCTGAAGTTATTTCATAGTTTGTAACCATAATTCTTTATTGTCTTCCTCGTCATATCTGCAAAACCTTGTCTACACCGCTACATATTTATATTCATCAGCATGACTGTTATGTGTAATTTATTGTGATGGCACTCTTTGGGTCTCTATCCTTTTACATTGCGGGATAGGCCATTTTCTTGTCCTAAGCCGACTACGGCTAAAACCAATAGCAGTTAAAGATGTCCAGTTTCCATGTTCTAACCAATATAGCTTTGAAAGTAAAGAGAGCACCTCTCATCCAATTGCTTCTAAAAGAAATCTGCAATGGGCATATGAAACTGTACTGTATATTAAAGAATTGTACAGTTTTCCAAAGCAATAAAGCTTACCTTACTTTTGTTTACTTGTTAGACTGTATCTAAATATCCTAATATACAGAATAAGTACTCTTATAGGATGCAAGAACATGTTACCATGGTTCAAAGACTCGGCCGAGTCGGAGACGAGTCGGCCGAGTCGTATCCGTCTCGGCCCGCTCCGAGACGAGTCCGAGTCACGAGTCGAGAGGAGGCCGACTCGGCCGAGAATCGGAGTTGACTAGGTCGACTCGGCATTATGATGATGATTTTGTGCCTCATCGCAATTCAATGTGAAAATAACTACATTAGCATATATTTATGAATGTAGTTTGTGTAATTTACTATATTGTGCATGTATTTTGATATGTTTCTACCGACGACGCGTGTATTTATGTTTTCGCTTTATGTTTAGTATGCTAGGTGATATATTTTGGACATGTGATACATGAATGTGAATGTCTATATTCTTTTAAGATTTGTCGTGATTTTTTCAGAATTTTTTGAGCTTTCTCTGTAGCATTTTGCGCGTATCGCCAGATACCGATCCGAGTCGCCGAGACCGATCCGCCTCAGTGCCCGCCGAGTCGGCGGCCGAGTCGGCGGCCGAGACCGCGACTGTGAACCATGCATGTTACGCAAATAATCCTCCAATAGATAGTTTATAAAATTAATCCAGAAATTGCATACCAGAGGCAGATATGCATGGGTGTCTGCCTTAGTGGACGTGACAGTGATTGTATGAACAAAATTTGTTTTTACAGTTTGCAGAGATTTATCATGGGAGTAAATGTACATTTGTTAAAGAAAGTATAATGAACCTCCATTCAACCTGAGAACATCATTATCAACTCATCAATTGCCTTTCTTGCACTTTTATTGGCTTTGGATAGGAAGGACCAGCTTGGTTCAAGCATTTCCTCTAAGGGGCCGTTTGTTTCGCGTAAAACTCCGTAATTCGTAAATGATTTACTACCCAGTTACAATTACGGCGTTTGTTTGGACCGTAATTCGTAAAAGACTTACGTAACTCAACTAACACTCACTTGCAACCCAGTTACCACTCACTTACAGCCCAGTTACAGTTAATTTTGTGGTCATACAAATTTGTAATATTTTTTTATATTAATATTAAAAAATTTTAATATTTAACTTTTTTAATATTTATTTGCAGTATTAAAACTTTTAAAATCACCAAATAGTTAATTTCGTGGTCAACTTTTTCACTTATGACTTATACATTACGATAACCAAACACCGTAAAGTACAATACACTTTCCCACTTTACAATTTTATCATACCAACCAAACACCGTAAAATTTACATACATGTAACTCATTTACAATTGTAAAAGACTTTACCAATTACAACTACGAATTACGGCCAGTTACGACAACCAAACAGACCCTAAGTAAGTTGATTCCCAGTTCAAAGGTCCAGTATGATTGTAATGTTCAAACCTAGTCTCTGAATCCCCATGCCCTTCTGGCCGTTGGCTTGCTGCCTCCCAAGCAATGTTTCTCTTCACAAAATCGAGACAAATAATATGTGTCCCAGGAGAATGGCAATGGCAAAAAACAATTTACATTAGATGTAAGAACTTACTAAAATTTCTTTGAAGGATAACCCACCAACCAGTCTCTTTTCTAGCAAATGATAACCAAAAAAGATGGTAGGTTGAATTGGTTACAATTAAACTGACAAGGACAAAATAAAACATCATATTTCATATGTACTTAAAAAATTGAGTATTATTCCGTCGCCGGTTGATAGCTTATAAAACATGGAGGAAATTTCATGCTTCTGACAAACTGTGAAAACTTCTAATGCCTGACGCAAAACAGCCTATCTGCTTTCATGTACTAGCACGATACACATAGAAATAAATCAGCAAAAGCATGTATTTTTTGCAAAATACTTTTAATATACTTACAATAATACCAGCTGGAACCAAGAATGCCAGCACGTTGATATCCATGAAATAAGATGGCCAAGTTGGTGGCTGATGTTCACTAACACTTGCAATGATGGGTATGTACTTGCTTGCATATGTTCTGTTCATAGACAAGAAGGATTAGAGAGATCTTGTTTATATCCTCATCAATCAGGGAATGGGAAAAGTGCATCTTTAAAAATAAGTGTTTCTATTAAAATTTAAAATGATGGAATATAAATCTTCTATACCAATAGCATGTTAAGGAGTGCTTATGACAACAACAAACAATGACGATAACTTGACGATCAAGAGACTTCTGCAGTAAACCCTATTTGGTACCCAGTAATGTCTTAAACCATATCAAATTGCATAATAACAAAGGATTAGAAATACAATGATATCAAGATTAAAAAACTTACTTTTAAAATTTTGGTCCCCAGGTTGTACATAAATAAGATATTTATTACATCAACACTTGCACATAAATAAGCAGAGAGGTGAAAGAGCTCATTTCTCTCCGAAAATAGAGAGAAAGGAAGAAATAGTCTTCACTCCAGCCCCTCCTTGGGGGGAAATATGGACGGAGGTAAGAGAGTCATGGGATTGATATGTTAAACCTTTAGCAAACTGGTAGAGTTTCATGAGAACCACAAGTTACCAATAAGCCAATGGAAGTCTGTTAAAGAATGTACCATTGGATGTCTGATTTTAAATTGACATCAGAATGACATTGAAAATTCAGCATTAGATGATGATATATAAAACCACATCAACAACACTTACAACCATCTAGTTATGTTCAACCACATTGTTGTGAAATGGAAAAATATAGCAGCAAAGTATTTCAAGTAAATGGAAGCTAAGATTGAAGAAGAAGAGCTCACGGATCAAGAAGACTCAAGCTACGCCCACTCCATCCTTTTGTAGGGCTGGAAGCCACCAACGCTACCAGTATAGCCAAAACTGCGAAACATATAGCCCTACAAAATATATTGTATATTAGCTGTGCAAGAAACTGATAGAACATTTAACAGTTGTAAGAATTTAGGCATATGCCCAGGAGAAATTGTACAATAAGAGCTCCTGTTACAACTTTACTTCATTTTCATGATAAATGTTCTACCAAAATCTGAAATAAGGTTATTAATACTCAAGTCATCACCATTCATTTGAAAATTACTAAAGATCCTTTCATTTTAGGCTGCCAAATAAAATAAAAAATTTACAGAGTCCAAAACTTACATTCCAAGTGCCAAAACAAGTGTCATGGCCACTTTAAACATCTTTGGAGAAAGAATCCCTTTGACATAATAAACAAGGGCAACCACATGGATAATAATGAAAACCTGCAAATTATGCACAAATTTAATAACACATGGATAACCAGATGACCAAGTTAAGAACTACCAGACAATTTAATTTCAGAAATTTGAGATATTTAGCGAGACATTAAGAACAACAAGTTAATGAAAGACCACACCAAAAGAGTGATACTATCATCCATGACACATATTTCCTTTCACAAAATCAATATGATAATTTAAGATGGTAGAAATAGTATTATTGTCCACAATAAGCAAGAAAATAGATTGTACTCTAGATCCTTCTAATGGAACAAGTCCAAAATAGGTAGAATGCAAACAATATACTAGAAGCTTATGGATTGTCAAATTAACTATTCTGTTGTGTCCCTGTGTGTTTGTATGTAATGACCACTGATTAAGCATATTGATAAATCAGATTATACCAAAAATTAAGATCCTTGTCAACCTCATTAGCAGGCACAACTACATTTCCGTGCTATATTATTCCCAGCAATAGTCATGAAGGTTCAATCTACATGGAAAAGTAGGGTTGGGAATCTTAACCCAACCTAACAACCAGACCCAAACCAGACTCAAAGTTAACGTGTTTATGTAGAGCTCATATTCGGGTATAGGTCATAATCGTGTCGACATGATTAATTAAATGGGTGGGGTTCGGTTCAGAAAAGTTGACCCAATTTTATTTGTTAAACCATTTTTATTTAAAACAAGACAAAACATATATCAACATTGAAACTCGACCTGCAAACCTGAAACTGTACCAAACTTAAAACCTCAAGGTTCAAAGCCTCAAACCAACTTGACACTTCGAAGGTTCGTTAAGAATGTAAACTAACTCATATAAAAAATAATCCTACACATTCTAAGAACCCTAACTTTAGTCCCCAACTTCCTTTCATTTTTTATCCACTCCCGACAACACTGATTAAATTAACTATTCTGTTGTGTCCCTGTGTGTTTGTATGTAATGACCACTGATTAAGCATATTGATAAATCAGATTATACCAAAAATTAAGATCCTTGTCAACCTCATTAGCAGGCACAACTACATTTCCGTGCTATATTATTCCCAGCAATAGTCATGAAGGTTCAATCTACATGGAAAAGTAGGGTTGGGAATCTTAACCCAACCTAACAACCAGACCCAAACCAGACTCAAAGTTAACGTGTTTATGTAGAGCTCATATTCGGGTATAGGTCATAATCGTGTCGACATGATTAATTAAATGGGTGGGGTTCGGTTCAGAAAAGTTGACCCAATTTTATTTGTTAAACCATTTTTATTTAAAACAAGACAAAACATATATCAACATTGAAACTCGACCTGCAAACCTGAAACTGTACCAAACTTAAAACCTCAAGGTTCAAAGCCTCAAACCAACTTGACACTTCGAAGGTTCGTTAAGAATGTAAACTAACTCATATAAAAAATAATCCTACACATTCTAAGAACCCTAACTTTAGTCCCCAACTTCCTTTCATTTTTATCCACTCCCGACAACCACTGTCCTTTACACTCTCTCCCCACCGCTGCAGAGATATCATTCCCATGATCCATCGACTTTATCTATAACTAGATTATCGGCACATGTGATGCACGTGTTAGTGGAAAAATAAATATCTTGAAGGGACGAAATTTAGATGAAAAAACTATTTAGATAAAATTAAGATATTAAAAACATATATATTTTCAAAATAAAATTATAGAATTCATAACTGAGTAGTCAAGCATAGTTAAATAACTTTTGATTTGAATGATATAATAAATGTAGCATGGAAATGGATGAACTCTATTAAAGAGTTGGGCTCATGTAATAATAGCATTTAATGAGAGAGTAACATAGAGTCTGATGTTAGTTGTAAAGTAACTTTTATTTTTTATTTCAATATGTATTGAGATATGAGAGCTGACCATGAAGCAACTTTTAAAGCTTAATAGTTTGCATTAAATAGTAGAGAAATTAGATTAAAAAACCTTCACCCTGAGCCATCAGTCTACTCCAACAATATCCAGATTTCTTTAGAGTTTTGATGAATTTGTTGCTGGAATTAGGACAAACCAAGCAAGTATTTTTTTTTTAGTTTATGTAAATATTTGTTAGGTTTTGGGGTTTCATTTTGGACTCAGTGAAAAAGTCGTTGAATTCACTGTTATGAGGGGAAGTAGTCATTAAATATTTCATATACTCTTATACAAAGTTTTCAATTGTTCAGGGTTTTCTTTAGTCATTCCCATGATCAAACTTCTGTCTTTTTTTGTAAGATTTTAGGGCTACCCTATCTGAACCCATTTAATATATGTGTTAAACATGTCGAGTTCAGGTAACCTGGTGACAGTCAGAACAGATACGGGTCCAAAAGGTTTAGTCATATATTAACTGGGTCGGTTTTTGAGTGAGACATAATCATGTAAAATGAGGGTTCATACGACACTGTCACCCCTAGAAAAAAAAAATCTTTTTTTAGCTTTACTAGACGAAGCAATCTACTAGATTCTGCTAGCAATAACGACATTTAAGCCTCATGAGTATAGAAATTATGCAAGAATTGACAGCAAAAATCTGAACAATTTACACTACTGAGTATTGCAATAATCATTTGATTGTTCCTCGCCTCCTCGTTTTGCAGTAAATTCCCATATACAACAGGATATTCTACAATATGGCTACAATAAAGGGCATAACCTAGCATTGAAAGAACATGTACCTATGTTAAAACCTTCAAGTTTTAACTCCACAGACTTCACACTTAGAAATTTTAAAAATCCTACATAGAAGACTGGTCACATTCTACATCCATAGGACCAAGATTTGAAAATTGCCAGCATCGACATGGCAGCCATATCAGATCACATTTCAAACATCCAGATCTGGTCTGGCCAGACAATACAGCCAACATTGGCTGATAACAACTGACATGAGAGAAGATACTGGGTTTGAAATACCAAAAGTTTAAACTCTATATTATTATGGTTATAATTATTCCATAAAATAGTCAAAAGAATTATCATTTAACAGTCAAACTTCAAAGCCAGCAACTTGTCAAAACTGAAATTCAATCTTTGTCGGACCCACAATAGAAATTAACCATCAGAAAGAATTAATAATCACAGGTTGATAAGATAAATCTCTTTATTATTTTTGGTTGAATCCAATATAATAAAACATATCATAGTGGGTTAAGCTCTTCATCCTAATAAAGCTCTCCTTTTAGTAATGCTTTTGATGTATAACTTGAGTTTCAATTGAATTATTAAGTTGGATCAACTATTACAGATCTTAATTCCTTTGATATAATTAGAGCTCGTTAAAAATGTTCAATAATTAATAAGAATCAACTTTAAAATTGATTTCTTAAAATCTCAACTTCTCTATTTATTTATGTAAGATTAATAATTCAATAGTCATATCAATGTAGAAAATATTGCATCCACCCACTTATTAGATTATCAACTCTTGATTGAGGCTTAACCTAATCTTCTTCAAGTGTTGAAAAATAAATGTGAATCATCTTTACTATACTTTATAACTTAAAATAATTTTTAACTTTTTAAAACACAGATACCATAGAGCTGATAATTCCAATCCAAAACAGTAGA
This sequence comes from Agave tequilana, assembly GCA_038442645.1. Lineage (NCBI taxonomy): Eukaryota > Viridiplantae > Streptophyta > Magnoliopsida > Asparagales > Asparagaceae > Agave > Agave tequilana. The sequence goes on from JAVJIF010016608.1 coordinate 44,114, forward strand.
AACCACTAAACTCACAACATGAATATCAAAAAGGCGGTATCGAGAATTCAGGCCATGACATAGGACTTTTATGAGTTCTTTTATGCAAGTAATTGTGGCAGGATGAGTAGGGGTGGCAAAAGAGTCTCAACTCATGGGTCAAACCCAACTGAACTCAACCTGAAATTTCAGGTATGGGTCAACTCTTTATCAGGTTCAGGTAGAAATTAGGTCGACCCCTTAACCCGCTACTTAATAAGGTTGGGTTAGGGTGTGACCTCCTGACCCGAATTGACCTAAATACAAGTTTATATATTTTGCATAACAAATGGTTTTTTCGACATTGAGTAAGATGGTTAGGACTTCCAACTTTGTTCTACGGGACATCAGTTTGAACGTTGGAAAGGCACTTTTAATTTCTTTAATTCATAAGCAGTCTTTTCAATTGCAATAAATAAGTGTAATGCTACATTCTAGCATGCAAACCTTTGTTATTTGGATAGTTAAATATTTAAATTTTGTATAACAAATTGCAAGTTCAATCCTCTAACGAGTATTTGCATTTTTTTTGTAAAAATAAATTGAACAAAACATGGCTGCTAAACACTTAGCCGGTTCGGGTAACCTGGTTAGGAGTCAGGTCGGGGTCAGGGTTTTAACACTTGACCCGATTAATAACAGGGTGTGTTGGGGTTTATTGTATACGGGTTACGTCAAAAGTTGACCCGACCTAAATCCGACCCGATTACCACCTCTAAGGATGAATGATTTTCCAAAGATAGTTGGACCGCACTAAAAATAAGCATTAACTATCATATTTTCTTGCTGTTGCCAGTGAGGCCTGGCTTGGTGGTAAAGGCGAGGGTTGAGTTATGGGAGGTTTCAAGTTCAAGACCAGTATAATACTTTTTGGAAAAAAAGGAAATAAAAATGTTGCGCTTGTTAGACATATTTATACTTAATATTAAAAAAGTGTCTATACTAAGTCACCAATTGGCGCAGATTAATGAAATTGAGATATAAAAAGCTAATCCATATAGCTCTGTAGCAAAACTAACTAAACATTGGTGGAACAACAGGAGTATATATGATGTGATATATATGATGTGATGCAACTTCAATAGTGTTACAATTAAATGAGGTCCAAATCAATAATCAAACAGTTCCACTAAGGTGACTAGTTTCATTACATTGGATCAATAGATAAAGCCATATCTTCTAAAATCAGAGCTGAAGTGATGAGGTTGGAAATAAGACTAATCAAACAATTGAAGGAAAAAAGAAAGGAAAGAGAGATAATCAACAGTTAAAGAGAGATAATGCATTCTAGTGGACAATAAGCATTCCAAGTTAAGCTTAGGTATCCTTTATGTATGCCTCACATTGAGTTTAAGAAAACGCTTGAACTGAAGTCATATGTTTGATTTGTTACTCTTCTCAATCCCCTTTCTCACACAATATCCTGCCCCGGTCATAAAACACCTCGCCAAGATGGTATAGTTGATGACAAAAGAGAGATGGACTTCAAGTAAATAATAAACTATAAATAAATTTTACTTTGACTTTTGAGTTCCTAATGAGGCATCACACCAATTACTAGTTGTTTTTATGTCTTAGTTTATTTTTGAGTTTAGTTGTTTTCTTTTATTGTGTTTTTAGTACCACATCGGTTATATCCGGGAATCAGACTTTTGTAAAGCCTATAAATAGGCCCCAAACTTCTCTTATCAGCAGATAATGAATGAATTAAAAAACTTTTCAGTTTTAATTTCTTGAGCCATTAGTTCTTGAGATTGGGGTGTGAAGCCCGTGGTGCAAGGGGTGCGAAACCCGTCGTGCAAGGGGTGTGAAACTCAAATTTATCCATTTTCTTAAACTGTGATTCCCATTTTCTTTTCTTCTTTGCAAAACCCTAATTTTCTGTCCTATTAGTTTGAAGGTGATTGCGATCCATCCCGTTTTACATCAGTTCCCACATGTAATTGCAAAGGTAACCTTGCGGTTAAAAATCGCTTCTTTTATTGCCCTAGATCACTACTAGATTGAGATAACAAATTTTCTTTTAAAGTAGTAACAGGATCACCGTTACCACCCCCAAAAAAAACACACAAAAAAGAAAAGAAAACACACCCCACCCCCAATAAAAAGTAAAAACTGGGAGGTAGCTGGCATTCAACACTGATTACTAACAAAGTGAGATGACATGAGTCCCTTAATGACATGACACATGAATGAGATCAGTAATGATCAGGCAAGCATCTTTGGGATGATGTCAAAGCTCTGAATAAAACACAATTTTCATGAAGGTGAGAAGCATCATTAAACTCTCTCTCTCTCTCTCTCTCTCTCTCTCTCTCTCTCTCTCTCTCTCTCTCTCTCTCTCTGTGTGTGTGTGTGTGTGTGTGTGTGTGTGTGTGTGTTTTGTGTGGTGTGTGTGTCACAGCAGAAAACTATGCATAATCAGACGACAGAACTAACCAAAAAGGATGCAAAATGCTCTGAAGTCATCACTGCGTTAAAGCCAACTACCGGTACCAAGGTAGCTAGAAGAGTTCCCAATACAACCTGCATCAGTGGAGATAATGGGTTAAGAAGAATCATTGCCAAAATCAACAAGCAAATTGTCTCAGCAGAAATAAGATGAGCATAATAATCAATTTCAAAATTTTCAAATTTTTACGAGACAAACACTTACAAGAGGGGCATATGCAATATATAATCTTGAAGAGTAGCGACCAGTTACAATACACAGGAGAACATGCATTGGAATAAGGTTAATGATGAAGGTGTAGCCTCCCCAAGAACACACCTAAAAGAGAGATAATATGAAAGAGCATATCTTTGGCAAGAAAAGTGATATATTGTGTCTCAGTCAAAGTATGTCATCCTTACCATATAAAGTATGCCAGAGCATTTAGGGTTGCATAAAAGAGTGACCCTGTGTTCAGTGTCTGCACATGATTCACACTAATATCATTATCATAATTAGACGGTGACTGGAAACACAAAAATGCTTACAACATCATTTCTGCAAATCTAGTGATGTGAGATAACGATCATCAAGGGTTGTGTAATATTTTAATGCAAGAGATCTAAGCTCATCATACCTTTATATAAAGATAAAAGGTGAAGATCAAAGCAAATATTGCTACAGCTTCATTGTCATAGCTGCCAGCCACAGATCGCGAGATATAGGAAGGCACCTGGAAATGAGCACAAAAAGCACAGTTTTATTTGGTTCCTTGTAGAGAACCTCAAACATCCAGAAGCAGTAAATAGGACAACTATTAATTCATATTTTGTTTCTGCTACTGGAGTGGGGCAGGCAGTTCAGCACCCACAGTGACGCCTCTATATTAAAAGTCAACAGTACACAACTAACTCTATAAAGGTAACTTTATGCAATCTTATTTAGTAAAAACAAGCATGCGTTCAGAATTATACATTTTTCACCTCTGCAGATGAAAAAATAGAAACCAAATTAATTATATTTATTAGTCCATTTATGAAAGTGAAACGGAGTGTTTAACACACTCCTCTTATTAGACAGCAGGAACCCAGATAGGCAATAGTTATGGATTTCATATGCAAAATGCACCAAAATAATATCAAAGGTATAGAGACTTTTCTCTTCAATAACAGAATCATCATCCCTTGCCTTTCCCTACTAAATTCTTAAAAACAAAATAGCTAAATTGATTACCTCACTTGTGCACAGGCAAGTCAAATATATACAATGAACTGCATATAACCAAACATCGTGTGATTCTATGGAGCAATCAACAACAATTAAAAGTGGTGCATGAAAGATACTGGGTTCTCCAGTATAATATGTAGGATTCTCTGCAAAAAATTTCCATGTCACGTGTCAGACATGCCACGCATCCACCTACGTTGACACTTTTTAAGACAGATTCAAACATTCTCTCTTTAATATTTACTTAAACAATATGCACATAATGAAGTTGTATGCTTTATATAAAAATGTACAACACAGTAGTTAATTTCTTCACTAATTTAAGCTTTAACCCTTTTCTATATACACAAGTTGGAACTATACAATTATCTTCACATATATGCATAATCAATAATGAGGGCATCACACCAGTTGCCAGATGTTTTTATGCCTTAGTTTATTTTGAGTTTAGTTGTTTTCTTTTATTGTGTTTTTAGCACCATATCAGTTATATCTGAAATCGGACTTTTGTAAAGCCTATAAATAGGCCCCAGACTTCTCTTATTGGCAGACAAGGAATGAATTAAAAAAATTTTCAATTTAAATTTCTTGAGACATGAGTTCTTGAGCTTGGGGTGTGAAGCCCGTGGTGTAAGAGATGCGAAGCCGTGGTGAAAGGGGTGCGAAGCCCAAATTTATCCATTTTCTTAAACCCTGATTCCCATTTTCTTGTTCTTCTTTGCAAAACCTAATTTTCTGTTCTATTGGTTTGAAGGTGATTGCAATCCATCCCCGTTTTATATCAATTTTGGTATCAGAGCTCTTGGTTCCAATCCCCTTCAATTTTAAATCCAAAAGTCTACCTCTTTTCTTTCCCACAACCCTAGCCTCTCTACAAAACCTAGCCTTAAATAAACATAGATCAAGAACCCTAAATTGATCCCATATCTATTCCCCACAAAAAAAAAAATCAAAAAAAAATCAAAAAAATTTACTGTAGCAAAATCCAGTCAAAATCCCCTAAATTCTCAAACCTTACTGTTCATCTTCATCTCCCTTCTTCTCTTCTAACCCAAAACTCTCACCCTAGTTCATCCTCATCTTCACCTCCCTCCTACATCTTCACCTCCCGCCGCCACACCCTGCTACCTAGCGCCGCCACCACACTCCTCTGCCTCGTACGGTCACCTCCACTCTCAAGAACTCATCATCACTGCAACTTCACCGCCCAATATCAAGATCTTCCCCTTGTTCGACGCCCCTCCACCATGACGACGACGACAAGATCAAAGCCCTACAGATCTCGTAGCCGCCCCTCACTCACGCCAATCTCCTCTCTTCATCTCACCACCCACAGTTGACTTCACCGCAGCTTCACTGCCCTCAAGTCGTCCACGTCACATTCTTCAGAACCACCGCTGACTTCGCGGCAAAAAGACTTAACCGCCAGCCCTAGAGCTTCTTCGTTGCTCTGCATCGACACCACAGAGATCAAGATCTGCCACTGCTCAATCTCGTCGTCCTTGCAGATCTTTCGTTGTCACCACCACCAATTGTCGCCTTCGCCTTCGCCGGATCACTGTCGTCGACCACGACTGTCGACCGCCACCACCTTCCCGCATCTTCAAAGTCGTAGTAGACAGAAGAGAGAAGAGTTGTGAGTTTGGTTTGGATTTTCAGTTCCGACCCAACCAGATCACTTGGTTTGATTGTTGGGTTTAAGTTGTCAAACCCGCAGTTGACCCGACCCGCTATCAACACAAGATCCAGCCCGATGGCAACCTAGTCCAAGTCGAACCCAACCCGCTAAGCCGTCGTGCCGACAGAGCTGAGGCTGACATCAGCGGCTCGCGCCCGAGCCGCCAGCTCAAGTTCAAGCCGACCCTGAGCCGAGCCAACGCCAAGGACGGGTCACTCCGAGCCGAGTCAACCGAGTTAACTCAGTTCTGACTCGGTCGTGACTCAATTCAACTCGATATGAGTTGACTCAACTGAGCTAGTTCAGTTACAACAGCATCATAGCAGCAGTCCAGAGCCTGTTTCAGGCCCGTACGGAGTCCGTTTTAAGCTCTGTTTGAAGTGTTGGATCCATAACTGAGTCTCGGAGCCACTAGGAAGATTTTTGTAGCATTTGGACAGAAGATTCGACCACCACAAGACCTTACTTGGTGCCAGTATTGTTCCAACTGCAGACCAGTAGTATGGCTCGAGCTTGTTTCAAGCCCAATTTGCATCGTTCTCGAGGCAGCCATCTTCCAGACCCTATCACCGTTGTCCAGAATTTTCGTTGGTAATCTCAGCTCTCCAGTGTGGGTATTTCTCAGAAAATTCTTAAAGGAATTTTTTGCGTTAGGGCGTAAATGACTCATTCCTTCAGGTGCACTCTAACTCGATCTTAATTATCGATTGTCTATTACTTACAATACTAGTGTACTACAATAATTTGCTAGTGGTATTTGTGATTATGGTTCACAGTCGCGGTCTCGGCTGCCGACTCGGCGGGCACCGAGACGGATCGGTCTCGGCGACTCGGATCGGTATCGGACGATACGCGCAAAATGCTACATAGAAAGTTCAAAAAATTCTGAAAAATCACGACAAATCTTAAAAAAAATGTTGACATCCGCATTCATATATCACATGTTCAAAATATATCACATAGCACACTAAACATAAAGCGAAAATATAAATACATGCGTCGTCGGTAGAAGCATATCAAAATACCTGCACATATAGTAAATTGCACAAACTACATTCATAAATATACTAATGTAGTTATTTTCACATTGAATTGCGATGAGGTACAAAATCATCATCATAATGCCGAGTCGACCGAGTCAACTCCGATTCTCGGCCGAGTCGGTCTCCTCTGAGTTGAGTCGACCGACTCGTGACTCGGACTCGTCTCGAAGTAGGCCGAGACGGATACGACTCGGCCGACTCGTCTCCGACTCGGCCGAGACTTTGAATCGTGTTTGTGATTTGCTTTTATCTAGTGATTGCATTATTGTTTGTAATTCTTATCACTTGTATGATTGAATTTGTTGCATTTAGAAATTACACCTCTAGAAAATTTTATCGTCAGCATTTAGTGCATGCATATGGTTTTTATTGAATCTACGAGTCTCTAATGCATCCACTTGTTTGTGTGATCTTGCATTTATGTCTAGATTTGTGCATATTTCAACATTAATTATCAATATAGGGCTTACACTAGAGGTGACTATGAGAGTAATTATGCCCATAATTGACGTGCTAGGAAAGAGAAAATAGCGCATAAATTTAAGTTAGAAGATATTAAATTTCATGGTTACTATGATCCTATTATTTTTAGTGATTGACTAGCCAATATGAAATACTACTTTCATTTGTATGAGTTTCTCGAAGCGACTAAAGTCCTATTTGCTAAAAGGAAACTCGTAAGATCAGCTAGAATTTATTGAGATTCAATAGTGAGAGATTGCGTGAGACGTAGTGTTGTCATAGAGTCTTGAGAAGAAATGAAAAAAAAGTTTAAAGAAAAGCACCTTCCCGATATTATAGAAACTCTCTTAGACCAGTTACACAACTTCTGTCAAGGTGATATGTCAGTTCAAGATTACATAGCCAAATTTGAGGATTTAACACTTCATTGTGATGCGAGAGAGCATAGTTCTCATACTGTAACTATATTTGTTTGGGTTTAAAGTCTAAAATTAAGCGTGCTATGATCACTGGCCCCTGTGATTTGGACACTGTTGAAGAGGCTTTTGAAGTTGCCTCAAAGATAAGACTTGATTTTCAAAAAATTAGTCAGTGCCAAAGCCCGGTGTTCTAAGTGTGAGGAATATGGGCACTATGATTATCATTGCCCCTTAAAGAGTCGACATGTTAGTATTGTATCTAGTGATGATATTGACGACTCGAAGGTTATTGCGGATGTTTGTGTTCCTTCTCAGACTACTAGTATAATTAAAGATATATCAGTTGGTTCTGACCCATCGATTCTTAATTAGGGTTATGCTTCTGATGAGAGTACTAGTAAAGTAGTGGATACGATAGTCGAGTCTGATACACCATTAAATGATGATGCTTATGTTCATGAAACTAGTAATTTTGCGCCTAAATTAGTGGAGTCTAGTGTCTCTAGTCAGATTTCTAGGTATTCATTTGACACACCTTTGATAGATGATGAGATTGATCATGAAACAGTTGTTCTTAGCGTCGTTACATCTAGTGAGTCATCTGAGTCCCCTCGCACTGATTATGGTTTTATGGTCGTTTCTACAGAGTCATTTTCTAGTGAGTCATCTGAATTTCTTGCTATAATCCAAAAGGTCATTTCTAGTACTTCTTTTACGAGTTGTTTAGAGCTTATTCCTGAGTCCAATTTATCATTACCGGTATTCGATGTGTCATTTTAAGCATCCCATATATCTCTTTTTCTCATCACCGAGTTATGCCTAGAGTACCTACAGTATTATATTTGCCTGTTGCACATGATGATGATATTATTAGACAGTTAGCTAATTGCGAAGAAAACTACAAATTTTATGTATATTGATATAGTATGTTGTTTGCAGTTGACAGTGAGGTAATTGTTACGAGTTATCCTGAGATTGTGAGGATGTCATGCACTTGACGCACAAGTTTTCTTAGAGTTTTGAGAAGATTACTCTCATGACCGACGAGTTGGACATCTCATGGAATCCTGATATTAGCTCCGTCTTCAGCAGGAATGATGCGCTTCTGTCTACTCCATGTGTCTTGATCGAGATACCATATTTTTCAGCTGACCTGTCACGGAGGCCAACTCCACCTCCACACGTGGCTCGGACCTGATGCATGACCAATAGTTCCAGACCACTTCTATGGCCCGATTAAGATGCTTCGTGTGGAGATTCTACAATCGACAAAGTCGAGTTTTTTCTCACCCCGAGGGAAACGATGAGGACATCACACCAGTTGCTAGTCGTTTTTATGTCTTAGTTTATTTGAGTTTAATTGTTTTTTTATTCTTTTTAGTGCCACATCGATTATATCCGAGAATCGGACTTTTGTAAAGCCTATAAATAGGCCCCACACTTCTCTTATTAGTAGACAATGAATGAAATAAAAAACTTTTCAGTTTAAATTTCTTGAGCCATTAGTTCTTGAGATTGGATGTGAAGCTTGTAGTGCAAGGGGCGTGAAGCCCGTAGTGCAAGGGGTGTTAAGCCCAAATTTATCTATTTTTCTTAAAACATGATTCTCATTTTTCTGTTCTTCTTTGCAAAACCTTAATTTTCTGTTCTATTAATTTGAAAGTGATTGTGATCCATTCTGTTTTACATCAATCAGTTAATCAAAAATCATATGCATACAAACCATGTCCACTGTCCCACTCTGGCAAACTATCATATCCAGCACTGCACATCTATGTCAAAACACACAATGTTGTGTGTCCGCAGTCCATAGGTGCCAGAATATATAAAGCAGACAATAATATCTTTACCTTGTTGCAATTAAATTTATGTAAATCAAGTTAGCATAGTCGACGCTTCTATAGAGAATGTGTGTCATGTCCAACATGTATTGGACATGATATTGCTCTTTTGCATGTGTTGTTTGGAATTTGCATCGTGTTGTATTGTGTTCATGTATGTACATCCATTTCCATGCAACATTAAGAATAGTGTCAAGTTCATGATTATATGTCATTTCCAAATCTAATTAATCATCAAAGAGTCCAAAGTCTTCTCTTTCCAGCTGAGGGCAAGTTTGGATTTACGGAAGTGGGAGGAAAACAAGAAGTGGGAACACTCATTTCTCACTTTCATTGTTTGTTTTGAACTGAAAATGGGAAATAGGAAAACCCTTTTTCTCTTTTCCTTCTCCCTTTTACACCTTTTACGCTATCATTTTCTCACTTTCAGGGTACTACAGTTAATCTTATAGTCATGTAAATCTCACTTATAATAAATTGTAGCTTAATGTATTAAATTTTGATGTCATATAAATCCCACTTGCAGTCCAGTTATAGTTAAAAACATCACTTCAAAAATAATATTTAATTTAATATTATTTTGTGATCAACTTATTCACTTCCACATTACTATCCAAACACCAAAAAACACAATATATTTTTCCACTTACACTTTCATATTACAATCAAACACCGAAAAACTTATTTCCATCAATCTCAATTTCCATTACACTTACACATTTTTCACTCCCACTTCCCACTTCTCATTTTCCTCCCACTTCCATGAATCCAAACATGCCCTGAGTGTAAGTTCATGATTATATGCCATTTCCAAGTCTGATTAATTCATCAAAAAGTCCAACGTCATCTCTTTTCACTCTGGCAAACTATCATATCCAACACTGCTTTTTCCACTCTGGCAAACTATCATATCCAACACTGCACATCTATGTGAAAATACACAATGCTCTGTGTCCACAGTCAATAGGTGCAGAATATACAAGGCAAAAACTAATATCTTTACATTGTTGCAATTGAATCTATGTACATCAAGTTAGCATAGTATATACGTCTATCGAGAAGTTTGTCATGTCCAACATGTATTGGACATGATACTGCACTTTTGCGTGTGTTGTTTAGAATTTGCATCGATTGTGTTCATGTCTGTGTATCCATTTCCATGCAACATTGAGTATAGTGTCAAGTTCATGATTATATGCCATTTCCAAATCTGATTAATTCATCAAAAAGTCCAGAGTCTTCTCTTTCTAGTTGAGTGTAAGACCAAACTTGTGTAAGCTTTTGGTTGAAAAAGCTAGCATTTAACTAGCCTTCTAAATCCTTGAATAAAATTGTAAATTAATGCCACGGAGGCCATTGTTCGAAGACTCGGCCGAGTCGGATCCAACTCGCCCGAGTCAGATCCGTCTCGACACCCGCAGAGACGAGTCTGATACCCGAATCGCATGTTTGGGTGGTATCGACCTGACTCAGGGCCGACTCCGTCGAATCCCGAGATGACTCGGGACAACTCAGCCGAGTCAGCCAAGTCGTCACCGAGTCGGCCCCGAGTCGGGTCGAGTATTATCCCCCTGCTCGAGACCGTTTAAAAAAAAGAGTGACTTACTGCCGTCGCCTTCGCCATGAGCTACCGCATTCGTCGTGAGAGAGAGGGAAAGGGAGATCGGTTAAGGGAGAGCGAAAGAGGAGAGAGGGAGAGATCGAGAGAGAGATCGGGTAAGGGAAAGAGTCAGAGAAGAAGAGGGAGAGCGAGAGAAGAGAGGGAAAGATCAGGAGAGATCGGGTGAAGGAGAGAGAGCCAGAGAGAGGGAGAGCGAGAGAGGAAAAAGAGAGAAATAGAGAGAGATCGGATGAGGGAGAGATAGCCAGAGAGAGGGAGAGCAAGAGAGGAGAGAGGGAGAGCAAGAGAGAGAGAGGGAGAGAGAGCCAGAGAGATATTATCTTTTATTTTTTTGAGTTTTTCTCATATTTACCTCTCAAATCTTTTATATGTCTAAATTTACGCTACAAATCACCATATTTCCCCAATTACCCCCTCAAAACAAGTTTGTTTTGGACATGTAATACATGATTTTGATGTCTACCTTTTTTATGATTGTCGTGATTTTTTCAAAATGTTTTGAGCTTTCTATGTATTGTTTTATATATATCGCCCGAAACTGAACCGAGTCGTCAAGATTGATCTGTCTCAATGCCCGCCGAGTCGGCGGCCGAGACCGTGAATTTGAACCATGACTGAGGCTCGTCTTAAGAGGTAAGGGGTGGAATGAATTGTGGGAGGTCTGAGAGGTTCAAGACAAAACAATGGCCTTATTCTAAAAAAAAGAAAAGAAAGTTGTTATAAATTAAGTCATATTAACTATCTTAACAACTAAGGAGACTAGCTCAGGTTAAATGTACACTTCAAGGTAAAAGTACAAAAGAGAAAAATAAGTCAAAGATAGCATAGATCATTTAAAGAATATGTTCTCTTTAATTGGTCAAATAACTGGGACCAATGACAGATGTGATGACCGAGATCAGTAACATGACACAAGCAGCCTACACTATCCTACATGCAATACGTGTTAGTGTGATATCATAGAGGTTAAACTACATTAAACAGTAAGTGATGTAAAATCACTGGATCGCAATCACCTTCAAATCGAATCAAGATTTAAATTGAGAAAAAAAAAAGATAAAATTTGGGTTTCCACCCCTTGCACGGGCTTCTCACCCAAAACTTGAGAGCAATAGAGACTCAAGAATTACTCAGATAATTTGTGGAAATTTTAATCATTCCATAATTCATTCCATAGTTTAAGGGGCCTTATATAGGCTTTACAAAAGAGGACTACTGGAAAATAACCGATGTGGTACTAAACGTCCACAAAAGATAAAAATAAAAGGAAAACAAATAAAGGTAAAAACATCTGCTCTATCAATAAAGTCTGAAACAAGTCCCATCTAAAGCCATAGAAGACCAGCGCGTCGCCTCCTGAAGTATACTCGATCGAACCTGCTCCTGGGCGGTGGCATGATGTCCTCATCAATTCCCCCCGGGTGGAAGGAACTCGACCCTGTCGAGTGTGGGGGGCAGAACTGCTGTCTGCTGTGATAGTGCTCCAGTCGATCAGGATCAAGATGTTGGAGGTCTTCCTCAGTAATCCAAGAATTTTCTGAATCAGGTTTTCCCCGTCCACTTAATGAGATAGCGTCTCGTCCCTCCATCTCCAGTAGAGATAATCTGATCATCCAAGATAGAATCTATATGTTCTGTTGCATAGGACATTTTAGGGGGAAGTGGAGGTAGTGGGGGGCTCTCAGAAAGAAGGTCTCGGCTTGGCTCATCCACAAATGGATCAGAAGGGGTATCAAAAGTACCTCGATATGGAACCAAATCCTCAACATTAAGGTGCAACTGATGCCAAAGTCAGGTGGGAGATCCACACATAAGCATTTGAATTGATTTTCTTAATAATCTTGAATGGCCCTGCACTTCGCGCGTGTAATTTCTTCACGGTTCCTGGCGGAAACCGTTCGGGTCGCATGCGAACCATCACATAATCTCCGACATTAAAAGACCTTAATCGGCGATGTAGATCTGCAGAAGCTTTATAATCTGTATTATTTTTCATTATCTTGTCTCTGACTTCCTCATGTAATGCATGGATATGGGATGCAAATGCTGATGCGGAGTCTGATACCCTAGAATGATGATGAACCATGGGAATTAAATCAATGGGTTGCCTGGGCTTAAAACCGTTTACTATTTCAAAAGGACTGAGACCCGTAGTCCTATTAACAGACCCGTTATATGCAAATTCAGCCATGGGCAAAATGAGATCCCAAGTTTTTAATTTTCTCCAACTAGACACCTGAGGAGATTTCCTAGCGATCTGTTTACCACCTCGGTTTGACCATTTGTCTGTGGGTGAAAGGCGGTTGAGAATTTCAATTTGGTGCCCATCTTATGCCAAAGTGTTTTCCAGAAATAGCTAACAAACTTAACATCCCTATCAAACACCATGGTTTTAGGTATCCCGTGCAACTTTACGATATGATCAAAGCATGGTTCACAGTCGCCGTCTCGGCCGCCGACTCGGCGGCACTGAGACGGATCAGTTTCAGCGACTCGGATCGTTATCGGGCGATACGCGCAAAACGCTACATAAAAAGTTATAAAAATTTTAAAAAAATCACGACAAATCTTAAAAAAATGTAGACATCCACATTCATGTATCACATGTCCAAAATATATCACCTAGCACACTAAACATAAAGCGAAAGTATAAATACACGCGTCGTCAGTAGAAACATATCAAAATACATGCACAATATAGTAAATTACACAAACTACATTCATAAATACATGCTAATGTAGTTATTTCCACATTGAATTGCGATGAGGCACAAAATTATCATCATAATGCCGAGTCGATCGAGTCAACTCCGATTCTTGGCCTAATCAGTCTCCTCTGAGTTGAGTCGACTGACTCGTGACTCGGACTCGTCTCCGAGCGGGCCGAGACGGATACGACTCGGCCGACTCGTCTCCGACTCGGCCGAGTCTTTGAACCGTGGATCAAAGAATAAGACAGCAACTCGAGATGCATCTGAGGTCTTGAAACACGGGATGAAGTGAGCCATTTTAGAGAATCGGTCAACTACCACTAGGATAGAATCATGCTTTTTTTGAGTTTAGGCAGTCCTAGTATGAAGTCTAGGCTCACGTCTTGCCAGGGGCAATTAGGTACAGGAAGAGGAGTGTAAGGTCCGGCAATCTGCTTTTGTTGCTTGGCCAATTGACACGTGCGACATTGGCTAACTACTTTAGAAACATCTCTTTTCAGACTCGGCCAGTAGAATCGGTGTTCAACGGCCTCAATTGTTTTGTTCTGACCGAAATGTCCCGCCAGACCTCCAGCATGTAGTTCCCAAGAGAGAAAATCCCTGAGGGACGTACGGGAATACACAACTTACGAAATCGGAAGAGATAACCGTCTTGAAGGAGAAAACCGTACATCTCACGGACAGGGCCGTCTCGTAACGTGACATAAATGTTCCCAAAATCGGGACATGATTCATACTCCTCCTTTAATTTCTCAAATCCAACCACCTCTGTGCTCATTGCCACCAAGATCGTGACACGTCGACTCAGCGCATCAGCGACCTTATTCTCGATGCCTGCTGTATGTTTGAGGACAAAAGTGTAATCCTGCAAGAACTCCACCCATTTGCTATGCCTCGCGTTTAATCTCTTCTGGGAGTTGAGATACCTTAACGCTTCGTGATCTGAGTACAACACGAATTCCTGTGGCAACAGATAATGTCTCCAGTAGCGCAACGCCTGTATAACCGCATAAAATTCTTTATCATAAGTGGAGTAGCGTTGCCGGGCATCATTTAGTTTTTCGCTGAAATAAGCAACCGGTGGTTTTCCTGACTCAGTACACCACCTATTGCTAGTCCCGATACGTCACAAGTTACTTCAAAAGCTTTGAAAAATCAGGGAGACGCATTACGGGAGCTTCCGTCATCATCTTCTTTATCTCAGCGAAAGCTTTGGAGGCAGCAGGAGTCCACTGGAACACCTCACTCTTTAAACAGTCGGTGATAGGTGCCATGATAGCACTAAAATTCTTGATGAACCGACGGTAGAAAGTGGCTAACCCGTGAAAGCTTCTGACTTCCCTAATCGTTCGGGGTTGTGGCCACTCGGTTATAGCCTTCACTTTCAGGTCTGCGGAAACTCCTCGGAGGAAACCACAAATCCTAGGAAGATAACCCTGTCTATACAAAAAGCACACTTTTTGGATTTGCATAAAATTTCTCAGCATGGAGTGTGCGGAGGACTTGCCTCAGATGACCCACATGTTGCTCCTGGGTTTGACTATAGATCAGTATGTCATCAAAATAGACCACCACGAACTTACCGATAAACGGTCGAAACAATTGGGTCATTACTCTCATGAAGGTGCTTGGAGCATTGGACAGTCCAAATGGCATAACCAACCATTCATATAACCCGTCTTTAGTCTTAATGCGGTTTTCCATTCATCCCCGGGTCGGATTCTAATCTGATGGT
Source organism: Agave tequilana (assembly GCA_038442645.1). Lineage (NCBI taxonomy): Eukaryota > Viridiplantae > Streptophyta > Magnoliopsida > Asparagales > Asparagaceae > Agave > Agave tequilana. Next base: position 59,300 of record JAVJIF010016608.1, read on the forward strand.
ACCCGCTCTTAAGATCAATTTTGGAGAAGATTGTGGCACCTGACATCAGATCCAGCAAATCATCAAGACGGGGAATGGGAAACGGTACTTGACGGTAATTTTATTAATTGCACGACTATCCACACACATACGCCATGTACCATCCTTCTTTGGCGCCAAAAGTGCGGGAACCGCACATGGACTCAAGCTCTCCTTGATGAACCCCTTGTCAAGTAGCTCTTCTACTTGTCGTTGCAATTCTGCATGTTCAGTTGGGTTCATTCTATAGTGGGGCAAATTTGGTAAAGTCGCTCCTGGGACTAAATCAATAGCATGTTGAATGTCTCGCATAAGGGGCAACTCACCTGGAAGATCTTGTGGGAGGGTTTCGGAAACTCCTCCAGAATTGGCTTGATGTGCTCAGGAATCTGCTCCTCGATATCCCGGCTAGCCTCTCGAGCCACGAGAGCATAACAAGTAGAGCCATCTTGCAAGCTCTTTTCAATTTGATCGTGGCTAATCAAATTCATTTCCATCTTACCTTTGCCCTTATCAACCCTTTTTTTTGGATTTATAACGTCCACTTTATCTTTCCCTTTATCAGCTTCTTTTTCTCGGGTTGGCGGCTTCGGTTGATTTGGCATAATCTTCACCTTTTTCCCATTATGGACGAACGAACACTGATTGGTACGTCCATGTATGGTCACATCTAGGTCAAATAACCATGGTCGACCCAAAATGATATGACCTACATTCATGGGTAGTATGTCACACCACACATTTTCTGTGTACGTGGCAAACTGGATGGGAATTTGACATCTCTCTTGAACATCGATAGATGTAGCATCGATCCATGTAACCTTGTAGGGGTTTGGATGCTTCACCGGCGTCATCCCCAAGGTGGTGATTAGCTTTGACGCCACAGCGTTGATGCAGCTGCCACTATCCACTATTACCTTGCAGTTCTTATTGCCAATTTTCGTGCAAGTTTGGAATATGGCAGTCCTTCTCCAGTCGTTGAGTGGTTCAGGCTGGGTTAAAGTACATCTAACCACTCCTAATTGGGTGCGAGCTACACTAGGAGGTAAGCTCGTCATTTCCACAGTTCGAATGCACCCATTAAATTCAAACTCTTCGACAGAGGCATCCGAGTCATCGTCTTGTTGGTGCACCACTTCTTCTCCATCATCCTCTCCTTCTATATCTTCAATGGGAACTTCGACGAAGAGGGTTTTGGTCTGACTCGGGCACTGGCTGGCGAGGTGACCATACCCTTGACACCTGTAGCATTGGGTTCTAGGGTTGACTTTTCCTGGTTCACTTACCGTTTTCTTCTCGGATGCAAAGGGTTTTGCACCAGAAGGGCCTGCTGGTTTGACGCTAGAGGAACTGGAGGCAGGTTTACTTGGGGTAGGAAGTGTTCGGTTGAAGCTTGGCTGACCAGTAGTGGTGGTTCTAGAGTTATCCTTAAGTTACTTCGGTTAAAATAGGATCCTCTAGACTCATCTAAGTCGGTGACAAGCTGATACGCCTGTTCTAGAGTCGTGATGCCTCGAGCAATGAGCTCTCGGCGATAATCATCCCTAAGACCGGACCTAAACCTAGATAGGGTCTGTTCGGGAGATTCTAACTCTGCTCGGGAGATTCTAACTCAATAGCTCCACACCGATTCAGATATTCATCAAACTTAGCAATGTAATCAGCGGCTGACTTGTTTCCCTGGGTCCATCGATTCCATTTGTCCAACAATTGTTGACTGAATGATGGTGGAACATACTTCATCATAAGCTTCTCTTTCATGCTTTCCCAAGTGTCCACGGGTCTTCCCTTCTGTACCTCATCATCCTCTCTAAATTTTCCCAGTATTGCCCCGCTTGTCCCGTTAATTTCATAACGGCCAATCGAACCTTTCTTGATTCAGACATGTCATGCCAACGAAAATATCGGTCCATGGCCAACTGCCAATCGATATAAACCTGAGGGTCTAAACGCCCGTCAAAAGAAGGAGCATCAACTTTAACGCTCCTGATATACTGGGCATCGGCATCAGTTGTTCGGTAAGGTGGGCCTCGCTCACGCCTAGGAGACCTACTGTCATGGCCTCGCTCACGCCTAGGAGACCTACTGTCATTTCGAGAACTCTCATCATCCCTAATTCTTCTCCTATTGGTTTCTAGCCTACCAATTCTGGTTGCTAGATCCCTACAGTTGACATCAACCTGATCCTTAACTTCTTGTAGTTGCATGTCCATGCTCTCCATCTTTTGTAGGATTGTGTTAAGGGTATCATGAATGCTAGGGTCCATTGGTGCTGAAGTTTCGCCTATAGAAAAAGTTCTACCACTTCTAGTAGGCATGCAAGATTCTCACTGACCCTAAATGCAAGCTGTCCTTAGGATATGTATGTTATGCAGGAGGAGTCAGAGATTATAATGGTGAAAGTTAATACCAATTTTAAGCTAATGAGACTAACACGTGATTAAGAAATTGTAATGTGAGACAGTGATAAAACACGTGCTGATACAGTTAATTTTCAAGATTAATCAAGTAATCACAAATTCAAATTAATTTAGTTGCACAATTAATATTAGGTCGGTTACCACTCAAGATCAGAATCACACAACTCACTTATATAGTGGGCAACAGTCAATAAATTCTATCATGCGACAGATTGGAAGGACCAGCTATTTAATTTAAATGGCAGGAATAACTGACAGAATATTCAAAGTTACCTGGGAAGGCGACCGTAAATCAAACCTGGAATGATGCTGCTGTAGGCGCGTAGTACTGGTCGTCACGAATCCACTGCCTCGAAACAGATCAATTCGGGCTTGAAACGAGTCCCGAACGACCTCCGGAAGATAGGCTGCGATTCTGGACTGAACTGAACCAGACTTAATCTGGTTTGAATTCTGGTTGAACCAGAGCCGGTTCAATATGGGCTTGATCTGATCGGCTTGAACCGGACTTGGTCGGTTTGATCCAACTGAGATTTGGGCTCGCCCCTTCTTTTAAGTCCGGGCTGGTGTGATGAACCCTCACCCGACAGCCCACTTCTTCAGTCCCCCTCACAGCTAGGGCATGGGACGGGCGACGAAGGCGGCGGCGGCGATGCGATGTCGGCGGTCAGGCGCTATCGCCGGCGATAGGAGCCCGGCGACGTCGCGGTGGAATCAACAACGGAGATCCTTGGACTCCGTTCACCCTCTTCTCTACTCCCTGCTATCGGCTAGGGCAGATCGGAGTGGCGGCGGCGGCGGCGTCTTGAAGAAGATGGTGGAGGAACTCGGGCGACGACGGCGACCCAATTCCCTTCGTTCTCGAGCGCAGCTAGGGCGGATCAAACTCGGCGGCGAAGATCGACGATGAAGCTTGTGTCGCCGACGAAGGGAAGATGGCGGGGATCTGCGAACTCCGGCAAGGGATGATGATGGCGGCGACGGTGGCGGAGATCTCTGATGACGGTGGCGGCGGCGACCCTCGACGAATTTGATGAAGCTGCGGCGGAGGTGATTGATGAAGATGGTGTTGGGCTCTGCTGCTGGGGATGTGGGCTCGGCGGAGGTGGCGGCGGCGTGATTTGGAGGATGGATCGTTGAAGGCGAATGAACAGTGTGGATTAGGGAATTAACGGGGATTTTCGAAGGGAATTTCGATGATTTTTTTTTTTGTCACTGTACTGTTCTTTTCTTTTTTTTTTTTGAACAGTGTTTTTTTTTTTAATAGGGATCTGGAATAGATCTAGGTTTTTTTGGAATATAGATCTAGGGTTTTGGAACAGGAAGAAAAAATTTAGAAAAGGCAATATTTGAAGGGGATTGAAACCGGGCTCTGATACCAAAATGATGTAAAATCACTGGATCGCAATCACCTTCAAATCGAATCAAGATTTAAATTGAGAAAAAAAAAGATAAAATTTGGGTTTCCACCCCTTGCACGGGCTTCTCACCCAAAACTTGAGAGCAATAGAGACTCAAGAATTACTCAGATAATTTGTGAAAATTTTAATCATTCCATAATTCATTCCAATAGTTTAAGGGGCCTTATATAGGCTTTACAAAAGAGGACTACTGGAAAATAACCGATGTGGTACTAAACGTCCACAAAAGATAAAAAATAAAAGGAAAACAAATAAAGGTAAAAACATCTGCTCTATCAATAAAGTCTGAAACAAGTCCCATCTAAAGCCATAGAAGACCAGCGCGTCGCCTCCTGAAGTACACTCGATCGAACCTGCTCCTGGGCGGTGGCATGATGTCCTCATCAGTAAGAACACAAGAAACTTACAATCCACTTATAAGTACAACTTTCCTTACTTCAAACGTGCATTAAAATTTCAATATAACATGTAGGAGGTCCAGATACATGATAAGAAAGGCTAAGATTGCATCAATTTTTGAAAAGGTATTTCCTGTGGTGGTTTCTGAGATTTGGCCATCCAAAAAGGTATAACATGTGTGGCTTATTACAAGATATGCATTCAACTGTATAATAATTTGTTGTGGGTGATTGTTATGACTAATGGCACCTGAGTCACGGACTAGATGGAACCTCCAGGGAAGACATAAACAAGTGAAGCTAAGTCTTGGCTCTGAAAGCAATGCACCCATGTTTTCCACCTAGCTAATAGGCCCTGACTAGTGACTGGTTGAAGTCTTCGAGAAGGAGATTTAAACCACAGTTTTGAGTAGGTACTATAAAGTAATTCCCACTTCATACTATCTAAATATCCTTACTTGACTTTTTTCTACAACTAAATGCTTTGAAATTTTTAAGTTCAAAACTTTGCTACCGTAAGTTATCCATCCACTGTGGAATATTCTCATGCATTATTTTAAATATCTGCCGATATACCAGTATATCGGCTGAAATATCGGTATTTTATCCAAAACGTTACAATAAGTGTAAAAATTTATCGGATATTATTTTGAACTGATATGGTCCGATATATCACCATGTGGCCGATATATCGGCCGATATCCGAGATGAAATATCTGATATCTCAGCCGATATAGTTACTTATTTGGATAATTATTATTATTTTTACTTGAGAAATCATTTTATTTTATTCTATGTTCATTGTGATATTTCAATGATGTTTTTATATAATGTTTGGATAATAACTTATTTCTTTTAATAATGTCATGTATGTACTGACTATTGATACATCAACTGGTATTTAGTACTATATCGTGATATATCACCCGGTATCTGGTATATAATTTTGTCAACCGGTATATTTGTAGGCTATCAAAAAATTACTGAAGACAAAGCCTCAGACGCGAACCTCCCAGACGCGAGATCGCGTTCCAGCCTCAGACGCGGACCTCGCGTTCCAATGTCAGACGCGGAGGTCGTCAGACGCAGACCTCGCGTCCTTTGTCAGATGCTGACCTCAGCCAACTCCGCGTTTCAATTTAAATGCGAGCCTGAGCAGCTCCGCGTTCCAACACAGACGCGAGCCTATGAGCTTCGCGTCTCAACATCAGAGTAAAGTCCGCGTCCAACGCGAGACCCGCATTTTTGCTATAACTGAGCCACAAACTTGATCAGTTACACCCCATTTTCTCTCCACATAATGGAAAATAACTTCTCATTATGGAGAGATTTAAGGAGTTAGTTACACCCCTCCCATTATGAAGAGATTTAAGAGGTTGGTTACACCCCAATTCCTCTATAAATAGCTATGAATAGCTAGAGAAGAAAAGAGGCTCAAGGGGAGGGGACCTCTTCTAAAAGGGCTGAGGAGGAGAGTCCTAATGGAGGAATCCAAGAAGCCATGGGCAGAGGAGGAGAGCTACCTCAGCAGAGTTCGGCCTCGAAGCTTTTGTAGCCTGAGAAGAGTTCAACTCTTTTTGTTAACTTGCTAAGTTCAAGTTCTTTAAATCTCTTTGAGATTCCATTACTGATAGGAGCTGTGCTACTCCACCAGTAGATCCAAAGAGAGGATCCACAAGAGAAACTTGACGTTCGGCCAGTCAACGGGGAATAAGACTCACTCTCCACCGCCACGTGAAGAACCCAGGTTTAAATAAAGAGGAAAATCAATCAAGAGATTTCCTCTCTTTTGTAATCGGATTGTATCCGTTGTAATCTTCTATTCAATTTAAAGAATTTTGCAATTGTGATTTTCCGACGCGTACAATATTGCCGATATCTGATATTTAAAACACTGTTCTCATGTGACCAAAATACAACAATTTTGGCCTCCAACTGAAATTCAAATCTCTCTCTAACCCTTGACCTAATCCTCTCCCCTCTTCCACCAACTTTCATGCCCTTATTTACTAATCACTAACACTGAATAAATGTGGGCACCATTTATGCTTCCACCATCACCACCACCACATCCTCTTCTCCGCCTCCTTCTGCACTAGAACCACCTTCTCTTCCTTTAAAATCTATCATCATCACCTCCAATTTCACCACAAGCAACAACAGTGGCAGCACCTTCACAACCTCCTTCTCTTAGTAGTTGAAGACCACACAATATAAATTAAGCTAAGATGAAGCAAGTTTTCTTTTAGAAAAATAAATTAACAAATAATCTTTTCCCTTCATTTTTAAATTACAAGGAGGGTGATTTGATACTTTTCCTTGGCTGTTACCTAAAACATGCACGGAAAAATGGTATTCGTAAAAATTGAAGGTATTTAGCGGTAGAAAAATTCAAATCAGAGTTTTGCCAGTAAAGTAGGTGAAAGTTTGTGGTATTTTTTTTTAAACCTTTAAGCTTTGGCTACACAAAAAACTGAGCACACATCCACACGTGTGCATGCACATACAATTAACATATTAGAAGAATGCAAAAACATGGTTGCGCAAAAAGATAAAATGGAGAGAGCAGCATGGTGGCGTAGACCAACCTTTGTATGGTGTAATTGAGAACTTGCCAAAAGAGTGGCATATAAGATCGTCCTATACTCAAGTATCAGTAACATACTAATTACCACTCTGATTTGCAAAGCAGACATGATTTTATTTCCATATGACTATAGATTAGTAAATAAATTACCATGGCTAAAAGAGCAGCTGCAGTCAATCCAGCACCAGTGCCTTTAACTTCCTACAAGAGGCATATCCAAAACAGTATTAAACAGCATGGACAACTCCTAGAATTCAAGATGACATGTGCAATAAGAATTTTCGAGAAAGCATACTTTTGTCAGGAGGTATGTGGCCCAAGCTGCATTTGCTGAAAAGACAGGAGCAGTAAAAACACAAACTGTCTCAACCGATAGAGGAATGTTCAAAGAATTAAGTATCCTGTAATCAGGAAGTAGGGTTTTCATACCTCAGACATCATTAGGAATGATAAGCAGATTGAGTTTGTAGTTTAAGAAAAAGATCTAGGCACATAAAAAACATACCACCACATAGTACCAGCAGTCAACGTCAGCCCAGGATAAACAGTTCCGCCTATCACACGGCCAAGGGGATACCTGATAGTAGATAAGTAACAGTATTAACTTGAGCTTTGATGTGTTAGCATAAAAATAGTGAAAGAAAATATGTTCTTGGAGTCAATACCAGGTTCGGTCATCAAACCAGTTCCAGAAGTCATATATTCCATTCTTTGTAAGAAACTGAAACAGAGGCACAGTAAAGAGTTACCAACCCTCAAATTTTACCAGAAAAAATCTTTCTTTTTGGTTCGTATGAAAATAGGTTCAGACTTTCTAGGAGCCCTCCACGTCAAACCTGAGATCTCTTAGTTCCTATGGTTTCTCTTTCCATTATGGTCATGATTACAGGACTTAAAAATGAGTTAACTCTCCTGCATCTTTGTTCTCAGTAACAGATGAAAATTTCTCTGCTTGCCTAAAACTATAAAACATATTTAACTAAGCATAACAATCACACTCCAACAATCTCCATATTCATTGTAGCTCAAATGCATTTCTCCTATTTACGCTGGATTTCATAAGGTTCATTTTTCTCTGTCTGCATTTAGAAGGCATCTTGTTGAAAGAATTCTCATAGTTTGACATTTCAGGCTCAGACATTGTAAATTACACAGAAGAAAATTTATCATACTTTCTTCAGATACCATATAAAAGTTTTATTTTTTTCCCTCAAAAATTAAAAATCAAATGACTTGATCAGCAAACATTTCTCAAAGTGGACGTCTAAAAAGAAACAAACAAATCAAAACATTATTTGCCAATGCTAGGATCTCACCAAGTAAAATGTATCAATACAACCATCCATCACTCTCAACAAGCTACTAAAACCCAAAATTATGAAAAATAGTTTCTTTAATCCAAACTATGGAACTAACTGAAGTTAAATTTAATAAAACAAAAGAGCATTATCAAATGAATGGATGAAACCTGAGTGACTCTGTAATTGAAGTACGGATCGAACTCGTGGATCACACTCTCATACTTTATAACCTGCATAAAACCACATAATGTAATCCAAGAAACATTCAAATCTTTCAGAGATCCATCCGAGCATCACGGATCAGATCTAGGGTTTAAAGAAACCATCAAAAAATCGATGAATCCATGACTTACAGAGAACAGACGGATCGAGAAGGCGAGGACTCCGATGAGAAGAAGGATGAAAAAACCAAGGACGCCTCCAAAGGCGTTCCTCAAGGAGCTCGATCCTTTGCTCTCAACTGAAGCCGCCATTGCTGGCGGATCGAAGCTCTGGTGGATCTACTTTTTAAGAGGGGGAGACTTATGTACGGGTTTGGGTTTGGGTTGGGGTCGGGTTCGGGTGCCGGTTCGAACCGGAGCATTGTTTTTTCGAATTTTACAGCAACACCCCCGGTTTTGAGATATTTTTGCTGTGCGGGTCTGTTTGGATTTAAGGAATTGGTGTGAAGTGAGGAAGTAGGAAGTAAGATTTATTTCCTTTAGGAAAAAGGGAAATGAGTAGTAAGTTTTCTGATGTTTGGATGGTTGTTGGGAAGTGTGGTTTGGAAAATGTTTTGTCGTTTCCGGTGTTTGGATGGTAATGAAAAGTGGAAATGGAAAAGTTGACCACAAAGTTGACCGCAAAATAATATTAAAATAAAAATTAATTAAGAAAAATAAAATATAGATTGTAATTAGAATGCAAGTGAGATTTACATGACCAAAAAATTAACTGTTTTATGCTATAACTTATTATAAATGAGATTTACATGACCACAAAATTAACTGTAGCACTCTGGAAGTGAGAAAATGGTTGTGTAAAAGAGAGATGAAAAAGAGGGTTTTCTTATTTTCCTTTTCCGGTGTTTGGATAGATAGGGAAATGAGCAATTATACTTCCCCACTTCCTCACTTCACTCGGATTCCTTACATCCAAACACGCCCGCAGTTGTGAAGTGATCTTGAGACTCGAGTCTTGACCTCGGATCTTGTTGTTGGATTCGTTCGGAAGTGGACCAGCTGGACACGTGTGTTCACTTTACTGGTCCAATGACCTTTCACCGGCAATCAAGTGAAGGTCGGGTCGGGTCCACACGTTCAGGTGTCAAAACCTTCCAAAAACCAAAAAGACTAGAGAAGTATGAAACTCTTTGCCATCAGAAAAATACTAACTGGCCATTCTTAATCCTTCCATCTTAACTCCTTGCCAAACGAAGCCTCAATCTCATATTTGAGTTTAAGAAAAAAAAATCAATTGAAGAGAGGAAGAACTCTTCTCTTATTTGTGGAAGAAGACAGAGAGAGAAGGTGAATAACAGTCATCACCTTTTCAGTATCAGTATCGAGCACAAACCAATTTCCGATTCTACCACATTCATTGAAAAATCAGGCGAAGAGCAAACAAAACACCACTGGAGCTCCTTCCTCAACAATAGCATATTCAAGTACCTGAAAACACTACCCATGATATCCTCAAAACGCATGATATCCGCAGACACAGAACATTCTATTTAAGGTCACAATATCGAGAGTTTCCAACTCGAATTGAGAACTAGGCTGGAACATTTTAAGTTAATAATGTCCACAGGAGGACCTATGTTTCTACTTGAAATGGTAATGTCAGACCAGAGCCAGCAACAATGGTACCACACAGGGTCCAGTCTCAGAAGCCAAGCAAACATAATTATAACCAGGTTCATAGTCTTGAGGGGAAACAGATACTCCATGTACACATCGTAGATCCATCATTCCATTTTCACCTGAATAATATATGCCATGACAGCATTCCGAGGGCTCTTCAATAGTTCACACAAACATGCCCATTCCGACAACCAAAGCTCTTCGGTTTTAAAAGTTCCATCTTGTACAAATAACAGCAAGGCTGCAAGCCCTAGTCATTCATTATCTGGAAAAATGTTGGTTACATATAGTCTGTATAAACAAGTTTGCGGGAGCGTTTCAATCTTCTTTCTGTAAGGGGAAGTAATGATACATTAAGATCTCTGGCCAAGCCAGATAGCAGGAGTAACTGTTGCACACTGATATGGTGATGGTGCCGTATAGTTGCACGACCCTGCAATGAGTTTGAGGTCAGTTATAATATCATCTCAACTCTTGGGGAAAAAACAAATAGCAAACAACTCAGTACAATTCTCGGGAATACATCATACCCCTGGGCGCACATATTATGGATAGAGTAGCGGAAATGCATTCAAGTTCAGGGTTCCTCAAGAATGGCACGGGAAAGATTCGGGGCCAGGGCCAATCTAACAGAGCCTAGAGCTTGATGTGGCAAGTCTGCATCACAGAAGTCTGGACGCAGTATTGCCATGGATAATTCTTGCAGTTTATTCAATAACAAATTTGTTTTCCGACGCATTCAACAGAGGCTGATCCCTCCAATTTAGCAATTTAACCTGGAAATGGCACACTAGAAATAAACATCCAGTCAGAATAGCACTTTTCTATATTACAAATTAAATTACACTATGGGCCTGTTTGTTTCGACACAAAACATCGCAAATCGTAAGTCGTAAAATGAGAATGAAAAATGTGAACTGTGTCAGGGAAAATATTTTGTGTTTTACGGTGTTTGGTTGATAAAGTGAAAGTCTAAATGGAAAAATATAATGTGTTTTACGGTGTTTGATTGGTAAAGTGAAAGTATAGAATTAAAATATACTGTGTTTTACGATGTTTGGTTGGTAATGTAAAAGTGTAAGGGAAAAAGTTGATCACAAAATTAACTGTAACAGAGATATAAATATTATAAATACTATTAAATTAAAATTACCAGTGCAAATTAAATTGTATTAATAAATTTGAGATAAAATATTAATAATCTTAAGATTTTATTTATAACAATAATATTAATAAAATATTAGTATAATTAGTAAAATATTACTAAAATATTAACTAAATAAATAATATAAATTTTAAGAAAATCTAAGGAACATTAATAAAATTTTAAGAATACTAATAAAACATAAATATTAAAAATCTAAAGAAAAATAATAAAATATAGCTATAATATTATAAAATTAAAAAATACTTGAAAATTATTATAATATTAAATTTTATTATAATATTATTGTAATATTATAAAAATATAAAATTAACAAAGTAAAATATAATTATAATTTGATAATAAATTATTATTATAATATTATTATAATGAAGTATTATTACAATATTAACATAATAAAATATTAATATAATAATAAAGTATATTATAATATTAATAAATTAATTATTTATATTAAAAAATAAATAATTAAATATATAGTAATTTTATATTAAAGTATAATATTGTTATATTAATAAAATATTAACTTTAAATAAAATAATAAAAATGGTATAAGTATTAATAAAATAATAAAGTATTAAATAACAATATTAAATAAAAAATTAAATTAGAATAGTAAAATATTAAATATTAATACAATATTAAAAATAATAAAAAACTAAAGATTAAAATATAAAATAATTAAATAATCAAATAAGAAATTGAACACTATTATAAATATTAAATATTTAATAATATTAAATTATATATTGATTATCAAGTAACTGCTTTGAACTACAAGTGGGATTTACATGACCACAAAATTAACTGTAGCAACTGCAATTGGAAAAAATGTGGGTGTAAAAGTGAGATTTAATTGACCACAAATTTAACTGTAGCAACTGCAAATGGGAAAATGAGAGTTGCATTTTGCAACTTATTTTTCAGCGAAACAAACAACTGAAAATGGAAAAGAAGTTTTACGACTTACGATTTGCGGCGTTTTGCGAGAAACAAACAGGCCTTATATGTTACAAGCACGAATAATATCAGGATCTGCTCTCAACTAATATCAGGTCCCACCAGTTTGACTCATCAAGACCTAATAAAAACAATCTCATTCTTGAAAGTTAGGCCAGATTACATTTTGTTGTGACTTATGAAAGCAAATTGTTGCTGCAACGTAGCAAAGCATCATAGAGTAAAATAGCATGACAAAAGTGATAGCATCTAGTATGATACTTGCTCAACAGACAAAGTAGAGAAGCTCCAAGGAGGAGGGACACACAAACTGCACTAAATACAGCAAATTTGATATAATTTGGTTTGAAAAGATGGTTAACTTGTCTCCTTTTTGCTGTTCTTCATGTTTTTGCCTAAGTAATGGAATTCTAAGAATAAAAAAGAAAAGCAATATGATTTTTTGTTGGTGTTGATTTACAGTGCTTGTCTAATTTCATATTCGTCTAAGTTCATATTAATTGCTTTCCCGAGCACAAATAACAATTTTACAAAACTTTAATTTTAATACAAAACTATATTGTGTTGTTTTAAACTAAATGTGGTATATTCAATTTAATAATAGATTAAAATTTCCATATTTTATACCGAACGTAAGCAATTTGGGAACTGATTGGCGGTTTAAGAAATTTATAGCGAAAAAGTAATTTTACATTAAAGGGGAAATTTATGTTGTCCACCATACCGTGTCCTATAAATTAAGTTCCCTGAAAGGCCACTAAAAGAATTTTCCAATTTTTAACTGCCCACAAAATTTAACTGGAAATGATAGTTGAACTGTACATTCCACATGGGAAACCATTTCCTGTTTCCTATTTTTTCCTATGTAACCCCGTCAAGAAATCTAGTTCTCCAATGCAAGAAGATAATTCTACATCTCAAGTTCTTTCTCAATAAACCTAATAGGCATGCTAAGCAAATTTTAGTCAAGTAGTCAACTGTCTGCAGTCTGCAGCATAAATTATTCAATTGAGTATTAATATCCATAACATTTCATTTTCTTATCAAGAAACTCTTAAACTCAAGATATTGAATTGTGAAAGTAAGGCACAAAGCATCATTCAAATTCCGGTAGCCTTAACAATTATGAACTTCATGAATTATTTAGTTTTTGCGCGCCCAAGAGCAATGACAATTTCACAATAAAAGGACGTGAAAAAAAATTTGCATAAATGTGCATGAATAGGTAAGACTACTGTACCAAGAGACTCCTCGAATCATGCAGAAGTGGAAGCAAAATCTCTGTCCTTTCATAAGCTGCAACCAATTGCAAAATTCATTATCGTCTAATTGTCAGTTCAAATATAGGTCAAATAAAATAAGGCATGGCAGTTTCCTCCTTGATAAGATCCCAAATGCTAACATCTGGCCATTCTTTTTCAAGCAGCAGAAACCTTAATAATAAGAACTGTCACATTGAAACACGTGGGACCAATCGAGTTAAGCATTGGTTCACTGCATAATCTATCCCTTGGCAATAAAAATGTAGCCCAATATTCATACATTTACTAAGAGAATGGTTATTTCAAAAAAGAAATTTTTATTTGAATATTAATATGCCTCCCCTCTCAATAATTAGACTAATGATTCTAACACAGAGTTCGTCATTAATGTCCCAGGAGTCACCATTTAAGCATAGACTTCCAGATAATGAGATAACACTATATTATCATTTGACGATAACATCATTTCCCTCTCTAGATTTTAGCACAAATGAAGAATGCATTGCTTCAATGTCATATTTGCCTGTAAAGCAAGCCATTTAGGTTTTATAACTTCAAAAAATCACAAGAACAATTTCTTTTCTTTTCTTTTCTTTTCTTTTCCTTTTCTTTTTCTTTTTCTTTTTCTTTTTCTTGTTCTTTTTTCTTTTTCTTTTTTTTTTGCCAGAGAGATTTTGCATATTTAATAGTTGTACACAATGGAGAAAGAGGATAGCAATCAGATCAGGTCGGGTCATTATCGGGTCTACCCTCGTATGTTTGACCCCAGGCTGAGCTCGGATTTTCAGGGTAGGTGGGGCACCCTAACAGGCCAAGTCCAAAGTTTTACTCCAGAGGAAAAAAACTGAATGGTTATGGTATATAGTTAACTGATACTAAGTTTAGTTGTTAGCTTGTTTTTCAAGTCCTTTGCTATGTTATAGTGAACATTGCACGCACCTAATCCACTTGCAACTTTCTTATCAAGAATTTCTAATATAAATTAATTGTTTAATATAACTTCCTTTTACAAAGTGTTGATAAAACAATTATTTTAAGAGCGTCGGAAAAAATGATAGTTACTTTCTCATGTAAAGACATGGGACTGCCATGCATCTTTTACAGGCTAGGTCAATTTATTATTTCATTTAAACAAATAACAAGCACACACTCAATTTCCTTAATCCACAATTTCCTTAATCCACCCATTCTTAAACGTCATGGTGTAGAGTTAAGTACTAAAGTGGGTGCATTATATATTTATTTCTTGTTGGAGTACATGCAAGACTAAAAAGACACCTATACAAAATGGGACATCAATCCTGGTTTATAGGATAGTCACATAAGTGAGAGGGGCATGCTCCCCTAGACCCCCGCCTCCGCCAAAATACATGTAGCACTTTAGACAAGGTTGCACTAGTATGGATGCAGGGTACATATACGCGGATAAGTCAAATTCCAAAAGTTCAGGGTACGGGTACATCTTAGGATACGTCAAAAAAAAATAATCATATACAAATACAGATAAATATTATATACATGTGTGCGCGCGCGCGCGCGTGTAAGTAGTTGTTTTGATAGATAAAAGATTTGGAGGGTTCTGGATGTAACTTCTTAACACCAAGGGAGTGTTGAGTAATTTCGGAAAGACGGAGTTCAAAATATAAGGGTGTTTCTAATGTATACCCCCAAAATTTTCCTATTTAGAAAATTATCCCCCAAATCATTGATATTACTAATTTGACCCCACAAATCTTCTGAGTAGGAACTTACCCTTAACTGTTATTGTTTAAGAATAAAAAAGAAATATTATTTTATTTCCTATTAAAATGCCCTAATATTTTAAAAATGACTAATCTGCCCGCTATACTATTACACTCTAATTCAGTAATTCTAACGTTAACACTTCCCTAATCCCAACCAACGAAACACAACCCAACCACACAAAATCCTACCCTATCACCCCAGCCCTTCCATCTCCATCCCAACCAAAAAAAAAGATTAGAATTTAGAGGGAAAAACCAGATAAATGCTGGGTTTCGCACCCCTTGCATGGGTTTCGCACCCCTTACACCACGGGCTTCACACCCCAATATTCAAGAGCACCCTCAAAAGAATTTAACTGGAAAGGTTTTTACTATTCATTGTCCATCTTATTCATTGAGTTGAACCTCTTTATATAGGCTCTTACAAAGTGAACTCCATCATCGCAACCGATGTAGGACTAAATTTCAATAAAAGAAACAACTAAAATCAAAGGAAAAAAACTAGGGTATAGAGTCATCTAAGAACTGTTAATGTCCTCATCAATTCCCCAGGGTGGGAGAAACTCGATCCTGTCGAGTGAGGACTCCTCTCACGAAGGATCTCAATCGGGCCAAAGTGGTGGTTCTGGCAGCAGCACCAATGCGTCATAACAGAAAACTGATGTAAAATGAGAGGATCGCAATCACTTTCAAGCTAAAAATTGAAGAAATACGATTTTGAAAGAAGAAATAGAAAAGAGAGATTAGGGTTCAGAGAAAAGAACAAAATAAATGTTGGGTTTCGCACCCCTTGCGCGGGCTTCGCGCCCCTTACACCGCGGGTTTCACACCCCAATACTCAAGAGCCCCCTCAAGAGAATTTAACTGAAAAAATTTTAATTATTCATTATTCATCTTATTCATGAGTTGAATCTCTTTATATAGGCTCTTACAAAGTGAACTTTCCCATCACAATCGATGTAAGACTAAATTTAATAAAAGAACAACTAAACTCAAAGAAAAATAAATTAAGTCGTAGAGTCATCTAAAAACTGGTGATGTCCTCATCACCTTCTCTTCTCTTTTTTTTTCTTTTTTTTATTCAAATCTGCCAAAAAAAATGTTCACGTGAACAGTATCGCGATGGTATTGCTCAAGATGAACAGTTTTGCAGTCTAGAATTTTGTTAATCTAACGATTGAAAATATTTTGATCGTATCTTGGCATATCAAAGTCTAATTTTGGTGATTTAAAAGTCGTTTCTTATGTATTTGGGCGATCCGGAGGCATTTATGCGATCAATTTAATTTGATTCTACTTGGATTTGACAGTTTTTATATTGAGTTTCAGAATCTCCGAAAGCCTCTTTTTCTGCTTAGTTTGAGGATCTTTCAAAACCTCCAATGTTACTGAGTTTGAGGTTCTCTTAAAATCTCTACTTTTAAGTTTGAGAATCTCTAAAGCCTCCACTTTTATTGAGTTTAAAAATCTCTAAAATCTTAACCCCATCTAAGAAGATGATGAACGTTTGATTTTTCGTGCAGTTTTCGCGCAAAAGTGTTAGAGTCGACTCAGATAGTGCTTGATTTGATTGGCAATTTCGGCATCAACATCAATGATTAAGCAGTGTGGAATCAGATTACTAATTTTGTATTTGTTTCTTAGTCTTTTGTTTAGAAAAATTTTATTTAGAAGATATTTTACTAGTCTTTTTAATAAGTTGGACATTGACATATATGTTCCAGCTTAAGGGGGAGTGTTAGATTATATGAGTATTTTTGCTTATTGGGATATTTAGTTATCTTGTAAACTCATACCCGCATCTTATTTGTTTATCATATATAAAAAGAGAGGCAATCTTAATCTAGAGCTAAGTTGTCTATTCTCTAAAACCTAATAATCCTAAAGAATCTAAGTGAATGTTTCATCACCTTAAGGGCAGTACTGCAATCAAGAAGATTCCAACTCAAAACCTGGCTTGCATTAGATGTTGAACTAAATGAATACACCTACAACCCCTAGAAAGTCCTAAACTGACCGGCATGAAATATAGTTAGGCATACTAACCAGGAAAAGAAGGTAACAAAAATTTCAACCAGCTGTGATGGAGATTGATGGTGTATCAACACAAAAATCCGAATATCTGAAAGCCAAGGTATGTCAAATAGTATAGCATTAATCAGTACAATCCATATCCAAAGGGGAAAAGAACAGAAATAATGTTCTTACAGACCTCATGATTGCCTATTTGATCTAGTTGATAGGATCCATGTAATCTCAACAGCTTCACCTGCATAGTGATATATTAAACTTTTAGGTCAAACTTACAACAGTAACAAAAAAATCAATTTGATAGTAATATAACTCTAGCACAGTAACATTTTACAGCAATGTCAAGCCATCCAACTACAAGTGCTTGTGGTATTCCTTCCCAATATTCAGGGTCATCCTCGACAATCTGTGCTACACAGGAACAGTTAAATTACACCATGCCAACAAACACTCCCGCAACCACCCACAAAAATAATAATGATAATGATAATAACTGATCACTGTAGAAATGTCAAATATGAGGACTATATAAGATCCACGCTGGACAGTTTAACTTGCTCCTATAGCACAGAAGTCAACATATATTTGTTGCAATGTGTTCTAGAATTACAAGTGATTATAGGAAGAAGAAAGAAACATTATTGTGTAGAATGCTTGTAGTTTCCTTGTAATAACTGGTTGGTTAAATTTAAAATACTCCTGTAGAGTAGCCATATCTGTCTAGCATTAGAAGAGGAAGAAAAATTAAACAACATTATACAGAGTAGTTGTATTTGCTTATAGTTTGTCAGGTTAAATGGTCAAAATAAATTGGTCATGACACAAATGAGCATGTTATGAAGACAATTAAAAGCTCCTTGCAAATAAAAACTACAAAGAAGGTGCCAAAAATGAGAACTTGTATTGTCACGTTAACCCATAACTTTCTTGCAGACATGATGTGGTTGAACATGCATGGCCAAAGATAATCGCTAAAGTGAAATGACCAGGTTTAAAGAAAACCAGTATAACAAAATCAACTAAATGGACATTCTGATCATAAGCAAGCCGTGTCAAAGATTAATGAACTGCATGGAAATAGTGGACTTATCAAATGGAAAGTGAATGCTTTGTAGGAAACTAGATATTCAAAATAATTTATAAAGTTTGCAAGGTGGCAAAGGAATTGAACCTGTAAATTGACAAGCTTCTTTTGCAGCCCCACAAGCTTTGAGTGGATTGTTGTCTCTGTCTTTGACAGGAGGCCAACATAATCCTACGGAAAAGAAAGAACAATTGAACTTAGGAAATTAGAAGGATAATGAATAGAATAAACAAGGGGATATCACAACTTAAAGAGAGAAAATAGATTCATAGAATATGAAAGAAAGATCATTACTGCTAACCAATCGACAAGGCGCTCTGCAAGCCAAGGGATGATAGTTTATCCACATAAAATATCCCAGCAACTGCCATGCAGCCTTCAAACTGGTAGGCTTCTCAACAGGCTGCAACAGAAAACCTTTACAGTTAGAACTTAAGCAAAAGATATCTTAGCATTACCAAAACACCAAAAAAAAAAAAAAAGAAAAGAAAGAAAAGAAAAGAAATTAAAGAAGTACCAAAAACGAAGGAGATGAAGCAAAGACAGAAAGAAAAACAAGACTTAAGTACAGTCAGAAATTCAACATTTAACAATCGCTAAAGATGTGGAAAAAAAAGTACAAAAAGAGGGGAAAGAAAAAGGAACACAGAGAAGGTAAATACTGACCAACCACAAATTCTGCAGAAGCTATTGAATAAAACGGTTTCTTGATACAATTGCACTAACAAGGATTCAGAAAGAGGAGGGAGAAGGAAAAAAGAACTAAAGATTTGCGTGATAGTCAGAAATTCAACATCTACCTACATGCGAATATGCAGAAAGTAGAAAGAGAAAACAAGGAGAGAAAGAAATCTCAGGCTGACAAACCACAAAATTTCCAGAAGCCATTAATAAATCAGTGTCTCTTTATAACGACGACTAAACAAGGATTCAGAAAAGAATTACTTACAAAACTAGCCTTGGGTCTTCAATAACAGAGCCAGAAGGAAGCTTGGGGCCCCGAAGGAGATCGGCAATTTGATTGCTGTACTCCAAAACATACTGCAGCCTGCATACCCCCATAAGCAGAAGCACACACAAAGTGTTTTGTCAAAACATAGCATTCAATGTAAAACCATATCAAGCTACTTCTGCAATCTATCGACAATTGAAGAAACATAATATTCAATCTGACCGAACAAGCCTGTTGCTAGCTTGCTATTTGTTGAATAAGCTACTGAAAAACTGATGGTTGTCCGTAATTGTTCATCCATACATCATAATTTATTCATCAATGTTGCCAATTGTCACTAATCCTTCACTGCTTTGCTATCATCCTCTTTATGCTGTGTTATGTGTGTTGAGGAATTTACGGAGAACAAACTGCACCCGCCAATTTTTTCCCCCTAATATATCAATTCATTCTAATTTCCTCCATTAAACACTTCCAAATTATTAGCAAACTTCACGCGTTTCTCCAAATTATATCAAATGTCAAGTGTAAACTAAAACTTCAAAATGTAAGCAAGCACTAAATCATCAAGAAACAAAAATGTCAAATTTCTGGATAGAAAAAAAAAACCCGGGTAAGTTCAAGAAGAATACACTGACGTCCTCGAAAAAAAATTCATGACATTTTTAACAAATCCCAGGCATTTTCAAAAGATTTACTATTCGGTTCTTAAAAACCAATAAAATTTTTTTTAAAAAAATCCAAACCATTAACAAAATTTCGTCCATTTCTACAAACTTTACCGACGCTAAGATCCAAATTTTCAAAATGTAAGCACTGAGCAAGCACTGAGTCGTCAAGAAACAAAAATAGCAAGTTTCCCCAAAAAAAAAACATAAATAAACAAATACCGCTCATTTTGAAACGCCGAGGCCAACAACCTCGCCATAGCCTTGAGCGAATTCCTCCGGCTCTGGAGCAACGCGGAGACCGGGACCGACCCATACGCGATCCTCCGCCTCTCCGCGTCGCTGATCTCACCGTCCCCGGCGCCGCCGAGCTTCACCTCGACGACCTTGCCGCCGACGCTACCGCAGTCGGACGCGACGGGACCAACGTCAGAGTCGCCGGCGGGGCGGAGGAAGGTGACGTGGAGGAGGTTGCCGCGGAACCAGTACGAAGATGCGGGAGATTGGGGACCTGAGGCCGACGCGAATTGGGTAGGCAATGGCGTTCGAGGGTTCGGGTTCGAAGGGGGGAATGGATTCGCTCGGATACGAAGCGAGGCCGGGCAGTTGTGTGTGTGTGTGTGTGTGTGTGTGTGTGTGTGTTTGGGTGGTGGGTGTGTGTGTGTGGGGGGGGGGGGGGGGGGGGGGGCGCAGGGTGTAGTTGGAGACTCGGAGTTGAGTTTAGAGTCTTTTGTTCGAGAGGGGGAACAAAAATTGAAAGGGGAGAAGGAGAGACAGACAGACGGCGCGGCGCACGTGACCGCTGGTTATAGCCTGTCTGAAGCAGCGAAGAAACGAGTAGTTCTGTGGGTTATCTCCATAATAACAAAAAGGATAATTTTTGAATAAATATTTTTTTACAGTTTAATTTTAAAAAACTAACCTCCCCAAAATTTATTTACATAAATCTACCTCTTACATATCACGTCAGCGTCACGTCAACACTGAGTTTTAGCTCCGACAACGTGCCAGGTTCCAGTGGCTGACGGTTACCATTTCTTGGTTCACGGGTTGGTAACCCCAAACCAAGAAACTTTTTTTTCAAAGCTCGGTCCGGGGTTTGCAACTAAGACCAAGAATAAGAGGCCTTTTAGCTTTAATTTTTTGATCTAAGGTTAGCAATCCCGAATAAAAAATTAAGCTTCTTTTTTTTATTTCAAAGCTTGATCTGAAGCCGACAACCCTAAACCAAGTTCACTTAGCCTGAGTTTCTTGATCTTAAGACTCAATTTGTTCACTGGGCCTTACTAACTCTTTTTACTCTCTAGACTAGGGGTGAGCATCGGTCGGTTCGGTTCGGTTCGGTTTTTGCTAATTTTTGCAAAATCGAACCGAACCGATTAGACTTAGCAATCGAACCGAACCGAACCAACTCAGTTCGGTTCGGTTTTTCGGTTAGGCCAATATTTTTCTATCATTTCTTACATTTTTTAATCACCATTATATTATCATCATTTAATATTCTAATCTCAAATATTCAATACCCAAATTAGAAATAAGAAAAAGACCCTAACCTTAATATGAATTAAAATTTTCATAATCTAAAACTTTTACGCTATATTTGGGCTATTATATCAAAACTCACATAATTATTACTAACTTTTAATGGCAAGAATGAAAAAAAAACTATATTAATATAAATATTATTCTTAATTGTGATGGTGTACTTAACATAACTTTCACATATTCAACATAAAAAAGATGGTATTGCTAGAAGTAATGAGATAAGTTTTCACCAGTTTTTATTATGAACTATATGATTCACTAAATTGAATTTGGGTGGGGTGATATATAGGGTAAGAGATTCGGTTCGGTTCGGTCGAGTTCGGTTTTTGAAATACGAAACCGAAACCGAACCGAACTAGAGCGGTTCGGTTCGGTTCGAGTTCGGATTTCGGTTTTTGGTCGGTTATTTCGGTTATAACCGAACTCTGCTCACCCCAACTCTGGACACACTCTCTTCCATCTCTCTCCTTCCCCCCTCTCTCACACTCATCTCCAGTGCTATAACCCAACTCTCTCTCATTTTACTTCTCGACCTTGTTGCTCGTTGTCTGTTGCTTGTCGACCCAGAGAAGGTAAAATTCCACATGGGTCGCTCTCTCTCTCTCTCTCTCTCTCTCTCTCTCTCCACCCAATTTACCTGAAGGCAGAGTTCCCGGAGGCGGGGGCAGCTACCCGCTCCTTGTGGCTGCCGACGCGGCGGCGTTCCCGCCGTTGGAGTGAGGGATCTGGCTAAGCGATCGTCGTCGTCGACCTCGGCGATGGGATGTTCTTGTCGTAGCACTGCCACATCTCTCTTTCTCTTCCCAATTTGCCCTCTCTCTCTCACCCCCCTCTCTCTCTCTTACTCCTCTCTTTCTCTTCTAGCCCTCTCCTCAATCAGAAGTCGAGTTTATGTACGAAAGCACAAAATGTGGCTCTTCATGAACAATTCTTCTTCTTGGTCTTCTTCTGTAGCTATTCCTTCCGCTACTTTGTTAAAAACTTTATATATGTCTTCTTATTTAACATTTTGATTGAATGGGCAGAGTTGTAAACAGCATGTGTGTTATCATATAGTAGGAAATACTAGAGCAAGTGCTATTTTGTGTAATCTTAGTTGTGTGAATTGTTATTAATCTTAATGTGTTAAATGTGCAAACGAGGTACCAATGGATCTTGGGCCTGTCAGTTTTGATGTTCTTTACTTGCAGGATACACATCGATCCGCTTAGATCAACTCGAACGTGTATCTCTTCATGAATGTTAATTTGAATATTAGAATTGTACATTTATGTAAAAGTTAAGTAATTGTAATTTATGTGCAAGACTGTAGGATCTTCATATCATTGAGAGTTTGGATCATTCACGGTCATATCAGCAGTAGGCTCTGACGGATGACCGTGTCATTGAATATGTTAGACAAACGAGATTTTTCATTATTTTTCAGTTGAGCTGGGTGAGACTTGATTGGCCCTTACTTACGGCTTTGGTAGAGATATTGAGGTCTGAGACATCCACATTTCATCTTAGAGCAGGAGAGATAACTGTTACATTGCAGGAGGTGACGATACTTCTTGGGCTAACAAAAGATGGCCCACATGTTACAGGGACAAATGATAAAGATTGAGCTGTAGAGTGTGAGTGTGAGAGATTGTTGGATAGAGAGCCTTCCCTGATGGCTATGAGGGTGGATAATTAAAGCTAAAGTGTCTCCGTCAGCAGTTTAGTGTGGATTCGTTGACAGATGTGCAGGCCCAGCAGTATGCACATGGTTATATCATGCACATGATTGGCACTACTTTGTTTCCATACTCCACAAATAAGGTATCATATGGTTGCCCCTCTTAGAGGATGCATGTGGTGCCATGTCTTGAGGTAATATTGTCCTATAATATTGTACAGAGAATTATAAAAAATTTATATGATGTAGACTTCACAGTTCAGTGGTCATCAGACACTTTTGCAGGTAAAGCATAATCTATTTGTTTATACTTATATTATATTAATCACGTATATGAAATTGATTTAACACGTGCTCTCGTTGTTTCATCAGTTATAGTCTTGAGAGAGACTGCCTGTTGGTCGACTCACCCTCAAACAGACCATTCAGCTGGGGGGTCAGCTACCACTTGGATGCAGATAAAATTCAGTATATTCAATTTAAATAATTGTATCTATTTAAATATATTCTTTTATTTTAATCATATGGCGTGGTAAAATATCAAAGGACTTAGAATATGACTCCACAGAGAGACAGTTCTACAGAAATAAGCTTGATGTGCTAAACCATTTTGGAGTTATCTGGGAGTCATACACACACGAAATCCTAGATAGTTTACCCCCAGTTTGTAGAGAATGATCTCAGATACGGCGGGCTATAATACCATTATCTATTTTGAGATTGTGAATATGCATGTTTCAGATCGAATCTTTCATCAGTTCGGATTTACTCAGCATATCTCTGATGTCGTTGACCAATTGGCTCGGAGAGAGACCGCTCCAGCAAGCGTCAATATGATTGGAGGTAAGAGCTCAGTGCTTATATAAGCCAATGAGATGATTGAACTAATTAACTTCAGAGTCAAGGACATCACATCACACTTTTCACAGACTATAAGAGCTGGCATTGGAGATCACTTATCGCTGGATTATTTAGCATGTTGATCCGCTGGTCAGTTACACGCCTGGTGGTATACATGAGCAGGAGTTAGTAATATCTTAACACAATTTGCATAAAAAGTTAAATTGTGATGCATTGATATGATTCTATTAAAATTTATGATATGTGTTGGCGAATGATTTATGTGGGGAACATAGTGGATTAGACTTTGTTGGAGGCAACTCCGAGAGTCTCAATACTGCAGAGGAAGTCCACTTTCATCAGGGAGTTGCTAGGGGGATGCCAATTTGGTGTGAATTTTAATGAGTTAATGCAAGTGTACGGTGTTAATTGTAATACTTTGCGGGTGAAATCCTCAAGGAAGATGGTAATATCTAATTTAATAATCCTATTTAAGTGAACTGAAAAATAAAGAGAATGATGTTTGTTGTTTTTAAATATTTCTAAATATTTGAAAAAGAACAAGGTATAAGTTTGAATCCATTACATTAATAACAGAAAATTAACTAGATCTCTCTAAGAAACACTATTATAATTATCAATTTATTTTCTTAAAGCATAGGTACCTTATTAATTTAGATTAAATCAATAACTATAAAAAATATAGATCAAGATTAACTAGATCTAAACATGATAACCCAAGATTTTCAATCTTAAGTATATATTATTATTTTAACAATATATAATCTATTAAAGTCTTGATTATTTAAAAATTATCTTATTTTATACTAACATAATCGTGCATTTATTTTCATTAAAGCACAAAAATAAAGAGATTTAGATGAGTTAACAAGTTACTAATCTAGTTTCCTCTAATTTAGATACTTTCTGAGATTTAGCTACTCATAATTAGATTAAGAACAACATAGATATAATAGCAAAATGAATTAATGAAAGAAGAATAGAAATTGATCAACTAACTAAATACTTTTATTAATTGAAAGAAACTTACAAAATGAACTTGAAGAGTAGAAAGAAACTCCAAGAACTTCTATAAGAGTTTTTCGTTTAAAGAGAGTCAAAAATTACTTTTCTTCTTGTGTTCACATTTTTATTTCTTAGAATTCCTCTCCTTTTATAACCAAATCAGAAGAGTACAAAGATAATAACAAATATACTGAAAATTTTGCACAATCTTTGACGGGTACAAAGATAAGAGCAAATATGGTGAAATTTTTGTAAAGCAGCCTATCACTGCTTCATCCACGATGGAGGCTGAGTTCATAGCTTGTTTTGAGGCCACGAATCATGCATTATGGTTACGTAATTTTATCTCAGCACTTGGTGTAGTTGATTCTATTGCCAGGCCGCTGAAGATATTTTGTGACAATACAGCAGCCGTTTTCTTCTCTAAGAATGGAAAGTACTCTAGTGGTTCCAGACACATGGAACTTAAGTACTTGGTGGTTAGAGAAAGAGTTGAGAAACAAAAGGTGTCTATTGAGAATATAAGTACCACTTTAATGGTTGCTGATCCATTGACCAAGGGATTACCTCCAAAGACATTCAAAGAACATGTTATTAGAATGGGTCTTTTGAGTAATCTGTAATGTATGTTTTGGTACTTATGTAATTGACACTAATGCGCAATAAAAGTTTGTTTCTATATTTCCTGTTATCCAATTATGTGTGCACATATATGTATGGATGTTTGTTAAACAGGAAATGTCTTGACAAGACAAATTACAGGGGTCATTTTGGTTATGGACTCAATTAGTAAGGGTTATCAATGTTGTGGTACGTAGAAGGGAGTATGACATAGATGTTGTATAACCGCTATGACTCACATTGGTGGTCCAAGCTAATTGCAGTATTACAGTATCTAATTATTTGGGCTTATCAGTGGTTGTTTTTAAAATTCGTGATCACGTGTCAAAGTTTTTCAGTATGGAATCCAATGGAGTCAAAATGTTTTGAAAATGAGTCTTTTATTTGTTTTCTAAAGTTTTTATCTTAATCGGCTAGTGGTCCAAGTGGGAGAATGTTAATCTCACATTAAATATTAAGTGGCCCACTACCCTAATTAATTGGATTCCTTAATTATGGTTAACTGATATTATGTATGCCCAAATTAAAGTTACATTTGTAAAAAGTTATTAAATAATCTTTTGTGGTATTAAGGGACCATGATGGGTGGTTTTATCACAAGGGATTAATTGCAATTGTTGACCCTCATCTCTCCTCCTGAAAAGAAAACAACCCTCCCTCTTTCATTGTGAGTTCCATCATTATTGTGCTTGGGTTTGTGAAAAGAGAAGGAGACAGAGAGAAGAAGGGTTTGCAATTAGGGTTTGCAAGGATTAAAGAGAAGGACTGAGATCTTCTTCAACATACCTCCATCATTCCGCTAATGGCTTCAGGTATGTAATTTATGTGTATAGTTATTTATGATTTTCTTCTTGAGATGTAATTGATTCTAGATCCTTGAAATTGATTCATGAAGTATTAAAGTTTTATTCTAACAATTTTTTTCACAATCTTTGACTTCACTTGATTCTCCTCAATCTTTGATTTTATCTTTGATTATCCACATCTTTGATTTGATTCGATTTGATCTTTTGCAGATCTGGATTTGAGTTGATATAGTTGAGATTTGAGCTTGTAAAAGTTCATCTTTTGGGCTTTCTTTATTCTTTTTATTCAAAAGCTAATTTCTGCACAAAAACACTAAAAATGCCTGATAACATTTTTTATGAATAAAAACTGATAAATAGGAGTATAAAAGTGTAATAAAATAGTGTTAATCAATTTGCACGTCCATCAGGTGCGCCAAATCATCTCATAGTTTATACATGTGCGTCGTAGTCACCAAACACGGAGTGCGAGGCGGCACAAGATGAGTTGGGACCTTCTCAGCATGTTGCTACAGACGTACACGATGCTGGGATGATGAGAAGAATCTTGGACATGACGATCATGGACCATCTCAAGCAATTTTGAAGACCTAATGATGAGACCAGACCACCCCAACAACAACATAGCCAGATTCCCAGACTATCCGTACACGTTGGCGAGAACGAGGTCGAGGGCGTGATCGACTTTCACGTTCATTAGATTGTTTGTATTGAGATTTTATATGACTTGTAGTATTAATATATGAAATAGACACTATGATATTGTGATACTACTGATATTGTTGTATATTAGGAGGTCTGATGTGTATTGTTGAACTATTTGTTAGTTTGATATAAGTTTTATAACTTTGATATGATTTGTAGTATTATTTGCTAAATGTTAAGTGATACTTGAGAAATGAGTTAATAATATTGTTATATTGTGGTGTTGTGATATGCATTACTCAAATAATTTATTCAATTTGTGATTTTCTGAGTTATATAGTTGTGATATAACTTTGGAATATCATTTGGTATATTTTTGTTAAACAAGGACAGAATTAAGAATGAAACCTTTTTTAATTCCAAAGCTAACTCCAGATCATGACAGTTTTTTTAGCTAAGTGAACTTGGCCCAGGGTTGGCAATCCCGGACCAAGTTTTCGTTCAAAAAATATCTCGTTCTTGGTCTGAGATTGCCTACCCTATACCAAGTTTTGAAAAAAAAAAGAGCTTATTTTTTGTCGAGTTGCCAACCCCAAACTAAGAAAATAAAGCTAAAAAAACACTTGATCCAGGTTTGCCAACCGGACCAAGGAATTGCAACCACCAGCGACTGGAGCCCGCCACTCTGGCAGGACGAAAATGACCCAGCGCCGACGTGGTCTATTATAGATCGGTTTTTGAAAATAATTTTGAGAAGGTTGGTTTTTGGAATTAAATTATAAAAAATATTTATTCAAAAAATAACCCAAAAAAATTAAAAAATTAAGTCATGGGTCTGAATTATTTTAATTCAATACAAAAAATTGGCCACATAAACTGGCATTGAAGCCTCCTAATCTTTAACTTTTTGCAAAATATATTGCCATGTCTTAGCTATTTTGTTTGATAAAATCAATGGAATATGTTATGTAGGAGTGCACACATCAAGATATATATATTTATACATGCTACAATAAGTGCCTGTTTGTTTTCGCTGAAGAGAAGGAGAGAGGAAAAGAGCTTCTCTTCTCTTCCTTGATCCATTGTTTGTTTAACTGGGAAAAGAAGGCGATGAGCTCAGAAGAGATTTTATGTGGCTCTGACGTGACCAAATTTCTTCCGCACTTTCTTCCGCTCAGTTTTGGGGCTGAGAGAGGGGAACAGATGCGCCCCCCCCCCCCCCCCCCCCCCAAAAAAAAAAAAAAAAAAAACAAAAAACAAAAACAAAAACAAAACAAAACAAAACAAAACAAAACAAAAAAAAAATGAGGAAGGCAGCTCACAAAATATTACAAGTGTGCAATTAATTTTTTTTTTTTTAACATTGTCACCCTTAGTGAAAAGTTCAACATACCTCCTCTTCCTCCTCTCCCGCTCCCTCTCCCCTCCTCCCCTCCCCCTTCCCAGCCTTCTCTCCCCCCCGATCTCCCCCTCTCCTCTTCCCCCTCCCCCTGCCCCCTCCCCCCTCGCCTACCCCCTCTGATTGGCATATTCGACCAGTTCTGACCGAACTGAGCAGATCGAAGAGAGAGCAGGGGAGGAGGAAGGGGAGATAAGGGGGAAGGGAAGTTGGGTAGGGGGAGGGGGTGTCTTCAATATTAGGGTGCCATCATCACTTTTTGGGGTGAAAATATCCACTCTCCTGAGAGAGGCGAGGAGCTCGCGGATTGAGGTAAGTATGACATTTTTTTGTTTTCTTCTCTCTTCTCTTCTACTCTTTTTCTTTTTCCCTTTTTCTTCAACCAGCTTCCTCTTCAAGATCTTCAGGCCCAACACAAAAACTCTTCTCCTTCCTTTTCCGCATTGTCCCTCTTCCTTCTCCTTCTTTCTTCTCTCCGTAACTGGCCGTAATTCGTAGTTGTAATTGGTAAAGTCTTTTACAATTGTAAATGAGTTACATGTATGTAAATTTTACAGTGTTTGGTTGGTAATATAAAATTGTAAAGTGGGAAAATGTATTGTACTTTACGGTATTTGGTTGTCGTAATGTATAAGTCGTAAGTGAAAAAGTTGACCTCAAAATTAACTATTTGGTGATTTTAAAAGTTTTAATACTGCAAATAAATATTAAAAAAAGTTAAATATTAAAAAATTTTAATATTAATATAATAAAATATTACAAATTTATATGACCATAAAATTAACTGTAACTGGGCTGTATGTGAGTGGTAACTGGGTTGCAAGTGAGTGTTAGTTGAGTTACGTAAGTCTTTTACGAATTACGGTCCAAACAAACGCCGTAGTTGTAACTGGATAGTAAGTCATTTACGAATTACAGAGTTTTACGCGAAACAAACGGCCCCTATATATACACAAATAGCACCTAACATATGTTTACATGCACCTATATATTTGAGATTCAAGATGGGTTTTAGATTATCGCGTTTAGGCTCTGATGAAATTTTAAGCTTTTTAAAATCCAGAGTTCCAGGTAGGCACAAGGGGAACTGGGTATAACCCCGATCTGATGAGCATCCTTAATCAATATAACTATTATATTTATTTTCTAATAAAACCAACGCAGAAAGGCATTAGCTTAGGCCTTTGATGACATCAAGGAATGATGAATATCACGTATCATTTTAACACTCAATCTGACTCGCCAATGAAATTTATTTTCAACTTGTACTATTTCATATTTTATACTCACCCATGTGCATTAACATCATAAAATTTGGTGTTACATGATGCTCATTAAATCTTAACTCGTATGCTCAAACAGGGAATCTTGCATGAAACATATAAAATAAAGAATTTGGAGATGATACTAATGTTGTTGTTAGTATTTTCTCTTTGGATAATGGGTTGACCTCTTCACCTCCCCCGAAATAAGAGAAAGAATTTCCTCTTATAAATATTGATGGCATTATCTTGAACTTGTGATGTTTCTGTGTCACGTGTCCTTGCTTACTCTTCGCATGTTCTTCCTCCTAATATTGTTATTTGAAGATGAAAATTTTTGGAGTTCATTCCATCAATTCTTTTTATATTTTTTAAATAGTGGTTGTTGATATTGTGATTCAAAAATGATTTGCCCCCTTGTGAATGTTACAACTTTAGACTGGCCACTAGTCTAAAAATAATTATTCTATCAATCCATTGTATTCATGTGCTTTTCTCATTATCATTCTGTATTTGTTTCCTTTTGTACGAGAGATTTGGGTTTGTGCCCAGTGTTAATCAGCTAGAATGGCTCTTTACACTCTTTGTAAAACTTCATAGAGGGGGGAAAAAGAAAAAAAAAAGGGAGATGTAAAACAATGAACCCAAGACTACGATGGATGAAAGCAAAATGTGGGCAAAGGTCAATTGCCACAAAAACATGATAAGTTGATAATAAGAAATGAAATGTGAAGATAACAAGGACTTATAATGAGGATGTTACAGTTGCTTGCATGCGAGAAGCACAATGGAAGCGTAAACGTAAATCATGTTCACAGCGAACTTAGGAGCAAACGCAAAAATAATACATTCTGAACACTTGTGAAGCCACTGTACAAATAGACTACACTGCAAACACATGCTGTGCATGTATAGCCTGAGTGATGATTTCTTGTCGAGGTACACAGGAAAATCCTTGAAGCTCCACAAATCAACCACTGCAATTAGATAATATCAGTAAATGCCGCTGATTGTTGAGAATACAAGAAAACGAGAATAAAAATATTTGTTAGGAGGGAATTACTCCAACCTTGAGTTTATCCAGGATCTGCATCTGTTCTTCGATGGATCTCAAATAGGCTAGCATGAAGAATTAGCCATGTCAGTCAGTGCTCCTTAGTTAACCAACCTGCATTTAAGTTAGAAATTTAGGGGACATTCCAAACAAAGAAAACAGAATAAAAGGTTGTTGAAGTGAAGCATCGCATATGGGCTTCTTTAACTATGAACATCTTCATTTTCCTTGTTTGGATTAGAAAACATACAATCAACACGAGAGAACTTACAGTTAGATTCTCTTGACATCAGACATGCAGCTTCTTCATCTGATTATTTCCGGCTCATCATCATTTCTTGAAATTGCATGCGCTTGGCGGCCCTAATATCCACTATACTTTGGGGCATAGGGTCAAGATGCCCCTTTTCCTCGACCAGGTTGAAAAATTCCTGCTTTGTGATACTTTTCTTTTGAACAAGTTGATCGACCAATGCATCCATTAGATCTCTATTACGCTGCAAAATCTGCAGCAGGTAAAAATGTGAAGTACAAGTCGCACCAACTGAAAATGACAAAAGAAAATTGATGAGTTGGAAAATGACATCGACCTTTCTTGCTCTTTCATAGCAATTGTTAAGAACAGCCAGTGCCTCCAAATCAATGTCCTGATAAGAGAACAAGCTGCAGTTGATGAAATTATGAAGACTGAAGAGAGAAATTTATCAAAGCAAACAAGTGCTAAGAAGAATACATTAATTCGATCTGCCACCCAAAAGTCAGATAACCCATAATACTTCTCTGAAAGACCACCAAGAACAAAGCTCCGAGCAGCTGACCTAGCATTGTCAGCAGTCTCTGCCCAAATTGTGCTCAACTGCAAAATATTCGATATCATGCAATTTACATGAAATGCTGCATCAACCCATAATGTATAGAATAACAAGTAGTTATACTTACTAGCTATTACTTAAAATGCATTGTCAATAAAGCGGGGATTGAAAATTTATGTTCAGTGCTAGACCAGATGCAAAAAAAAGACAGATTTTGGAAAAGGGACTCGGCAAAAAAAAAAATGACAGATTTCTAAACCGGTGTCGGAATCACATTGTTGCCACTCGCAATACCAATGGAGAGTGGGTTGAAAAACCCGACGAGATAAAAGCTAAATTTATCGAGCATTTCAGAAATATCTCCTCAACCTCATCTCCAAGGGCCCCTACCGTATGATTTCCAGTTCTCTTCGTTTGTAGCATCTTCTGATCAGGAGCATCTTTACTGTATTACCACAGAAGATGAAATCAGGGAGGTAGTCTCGAGAATGCACCCTACGAAGGCACCTGGACCTGATTGGCTACAGCTATCTTCCACGAGAAAAGCTGGAGTGTGATAGGGCCTGATGTGACTAATCTTATTCGCCACATCTTCGTATCAAAGTCCTTCCCAGATAAGATCAACCACACTCACCTCACATTAAATCCTTAAAAATACGCCTATTGGCCCATGCAATGTACCGTATAAGATTGTTACTAAAATTTTAGCTAATAGGCTTCCGCCCTTGTTAACTGATCTTATTTCCAACAATCAAAGAGCTTTTGTGCACAGCAGACATATTACAGATAATTTTGCCATTATCTCATAACTCATCCACTCCATGAGAAGAAGCGATGGCAGTGTTTCTTTGCTCTCAAACTTGATATGGCGAAGGCATAAAATGGGATGGAATGGTCCTTCCTTATTGATGTATTGAGGAGATACGAATTTGCTGAGAAATCCATCTCCCTCCATCTCCACATGCATTAGGTTGAAGTCCATCTCTGTCAATATCAATGGTGATCATGACAGCTTTTTTTTCCCACGAGGTCTTTGTCAGGGCTACCCACTCTCACCATATCTCTTCATCCCTGGAACGGAGGTCCTATCCACTCTTATTCAGAAGGAATTCTGTGGCAAGCAGATATTTAGGCATGAAGCCTCATCATCGTGCTCCAACATTCTCTCATCTCATGTTTGTCAATGATCTGTTCCTATTTGGCAAGCATCTCAGGCCATGATGATCGAAATTAAGCACATCTTTGAGGACTACTCGAGTTGGTCAGGAGACTCAGGACAAGAAGTTAATTGCACAAAGTTGAGTATCGTCTTCAACGACAATGCCACGGAGACGGATCATTACTGTCTGGCTAATTCCTCAGCGTCTCTAGTATGGATCGCTCAACAGTGTACCTAGGTGGCGCTCTCTTCATTGGTAGAAGCGTATCCTTAAGCTATCAATTTCTTTTAAAAAAGATGGATTGAAAACTGAAGGGGTGGAAACAATCTCTATTATCTCATGCGGGCCAGGAGACTTTCGTCTAAGCCTCACTGTCGTCTATCCCTACATACCATATGACGATGGGCCTTCTTCCCTCTTCAGTGATCACAGAGATAGAGAGAATGAGAGATTTCTTCTGGGGTCCCAAGCCAGGAGGGCACCATTTGTATCTTAAAGCCTGGAACTCCCTCAAACTCCCAAAACCAGAAGGATGTTTAGGGTTTCAAGACCTCAAATGTGCCAGCAGTAGCCTCCTCCTGAAGCTAGCTTGGAAACTTTATTCTGAGCTGAATTTTGAATGGGCACTTCTTCTCAAAGCTAAGTATTTCAGTACCTCTTCGCTTTCCTCCTCCAATCCCGTCCCTTGCATCTCCCATCTGGAGAGGTATTCAGTATTCACTCCTTACTAGAACTCCTTATTCAACACTTATGTTGGTTCATTGTCAGTGGGACTATTGTTCCAGATCTTTGAGGATCGATGGATTTCTACTCTCCTTGGTCTCCTGCCCAAACCCCCAGCCTGGGATAAATCTCGACTTTTTGTCAAAGATCTTATTAAATCTCCTTTGGAAAGATGGGATTCTGCCTTAATCCGCCAGGCCTTTGATGATGACACCACCTCAGCCATTCTTAGCACTCCCATTCAATTGTGATTTCCTGATTTGGACTGCATCTAAGACCGAAAAGTTTCCATCACGATCCACCTATAAGGTAATCACTGCGAGAGAGTCGACAACCCCCTCCAACTCTAGCGTCATGCCTTAGAAGAAAATGTGGGCTCGATGAGATGTGTTGCCATGGTCCAACATTTATGGAGACGCATCTCAAATGCGCTCACCCCAATGCCCGAAGAGCTGCTGCGATTCCGGCGACTGAATCCACATGTCCTATCTGCGACAGAGTCCACTGAGCATTTTCTATTGGATTGCCCTCTAGTGGTTCAAGTACGGGCTGAGTCGGATTGGATTCCACATTGTCCGGTGGGAGGGAGCATCACTGACAAAGCAGCGGATTGGATTCAATTAGATCATCAGGTTGGTGCACGATTCTCACCATTGCCTGGTGTATATGGAAAGCAAGGTGCGAAAAAGTTTTCTCAGCAAAGCCCCCAGATGCATCTGCCATTATCCACCGAGCTGATGCCCTGTTGCACCTTCTTCCGCAGGAGAGACTAGCGGTGAGTCTCCAGAGTGTCCCTTCACAATCGACCACCTCCTTCAGCAGGCTGAGCAGCAGTGCAGACTCTCACGCAGCAGCACTGCATGCGGCTGCTGCAGCCACTACTGTTGCGGCTGCTGCAGCACTAGCAAATGTGACAGGCTACAGCAGCAGCAGCTCCTCCACTGCTGCAGCCAATGCACACTTCGACAGCAACAATGAGGTCCTTGAGGGGGCTACGAGTTCTAGCTTGGCAGCAAGAGGAGACGTGGTTGTCGGTGAGTTAAGCGTCAGACCCAGCCGCAACAACGGTGCAATGGAACTCCCACATATCTCAGAACTGAATGCAGTCCAACATCCCATCATGACCAGCTCTACTCCCCTTCCTGCACAAACCTGGACTCCGCACCAATCGGCAAGTATTACCATCAACGTGGATGCTGCAATCCGCACTACATTGTCCCAACCTTACTGGGAAGGAATTACTAGAGCCACATCGAATTCTTGGTGGCAGGGAAGGTGGATTCACTAAATCCTGAATATGCGGAGGCTCTTGGGGTCCTAAAAGCGATCAAAATGGGTGCAGATTCTCGATATCTTTCCGTTCATATCATTTTTGATGCTCAGGATGTTGTCGGTTGAGGATGTTGTCGGTTGCATATGCAACCCATCCACTGTCCCTCCATGGTCAATTTGACACATTATCAAGGAATGTGCATGGGTGATGAATCAATCGAGGAAGATTTCACTCTCATTTGCTTGGAGATCCACTAACAACACTGCTCACAGGATAGTGGCAGCAGCCGTCTCGGCAGGTATTTTTGGATCTTGGTCTCCTGTAGAGTTTCCTCAAAACACTTGTATCATCAATTTGTATTACACCTTCAGGTGTTTGTTTTGAATAATATAAGAAAGCCATGGCTAGAACCTTTCCACAAAAAAATGTCTTCGGCATCATAAAGGATGTCTAAACTTGAAAAGCAAGCATAATCTAATGGTTCAAATAATTTGAAACTTCTCCTCTCTCTTTTACCTGCAAAAGAGAGATTCACACTACATTCCAGGGAAACTGGTTTGGCGAAGAAAAAGAAATGGCTATGTTCTACATGTGTCTCCAGGTTACACGAAATCCGGGAAGTCGACCTGTAAACTGATTTGGAACTAGACTAAGTTTGTATTTGGATTGTCTTTACGGGTTCAAACGTGACACAATTTGAGGATTACATGTTTATGTCACAAACATGGGTTCACCTCCACCAAGGACTTAAGCAATCACCAGCAAAATTCCCCATAACAGGCTCAGTTCATCAGGTTTTGACCCATGCACTGTGGACAACCACAATGAAGGAGAGCAACTAGACGCTTAATTGATTGTAAATGGGCCCCACATTCATTTTACAGCCAATGCAAGCTAGGCATAGCTATATATTGAGGTCAAAGCCTGTATATGTAATTGAATGTGATTGATGTATGATGAATTAATATTCAGAGATCCGCAAGGATTAGCTGAGATCTTTAAGATATAGAAATAGTAGCAATTGATATGTTTTGGAATCTTGCAATTTATTTTCGTTTCCTGGTATGGTTTATCTCCTACAACTGTCCGTGCAACTGATGTTGACCCATAGTCTTATTATCTTATTTTCCTTTGGAAATCTCACCTGCCTATCTTATAAAAGGAAATACAATTAGATTAGGATTGACTTTCCTCATTGTAAGTCTTTTTTTTGGTTACACAATAACACCTCTAGCCCACTGTTCTAATCACAAAAATGTGATAAATAGATATTGTTACTTCCCTTCACTTATGGAATGCTTATATGTTTTGTGCTTGGTGTGATGCTAGTACAATTATTGGTGCTCAGCTGCTAAGGCCCTGCTTTTGGTCTCTGGTATGAATCCTTAAGATTGTGTGGGAATGGGAGATGCAAGTCTCCTAATCATGCATCTGATCTTCCAGACACTTCTGTTCTTACCCTCTGCTACTGCCTCTCCAACTGCAGAGCAATCTCCCCAGACATCAACCCTTGAAATTGATGTCAAATCCTTGGGCAAGGAAATTATGGATAGAGAGGAGCTTGCCATATTATCAGTCCTGCAATTAAGCTGGACCAACCCTTGAAATTCTCCTGGACTAAAAAATGTTCTAGAAGAGAGGAAAGAAGAAAGATACGCAATGAGGTGTAACATTGAGCTCAATGAACTGTAAGATACAAATCAAGTCAAAAAGCAAGATAGCACACATTCCGTATCTTCTAATTAACCAAACCACAAAACTAATACCAGTAGCTAACAAATATTTGCAGGCAGTAGGAGCATCCGGCTAAGCATTCAAGTGTAAAACAAAACAAATAATTGCATATGCAACATTATATCTTCATAGATGGTTATAATGCATAAACAGAAACAAACTCATCAAGCCTTTTCCAACTACAGTATTTGGAATATATAATGGGCACATCTCAGGTCCCCTCAAGCTTACCTTGAGTCTCACACTTGTGTCAGGTGGTCTTGTTTACTCAAACATCTATTACTCTAAGCCTTAGATACTTGGATTTTTCACCTAAGGCATCACCTTGTGGTTTCTTGTTTTAGCATGCTCATTTCCCATGCCATCCAAAATTATTTTTACCATTTTATCCCTGATAGCTGCAACTCTTATGCATTAGTTTATTCTACACTTTCATAACATGGCAAGGTTAGCCAGCTCCAGATCAAAAGAATTGTCATCATGAAGTAAGATTCATATCTAGTAAGAGAGATGACAATCGACATTATGAATGGAAGGGAATCCAGGACAATTTTGTAGTCTCCTACCTGGTTCTCACCATACCAAATCTCATCTGCAGCTCGAGATGCTATTTGAACAGTGATGTGGTCAAGCAGGGACTGTCGACTGTGAAATTCAAAGGAAATAAATTTAAGAACACAATTCTAGAAAATGTAAAAATAAACTAAGACGGTTAAGGGGAAAACTATTATACTGCAATAAGAAACTGCAAAATTTGCATTCATATTCGCATATCTTTAAATGATAACAAGATGATAATGAGAAAAGGCAAAGCCACATGATATTCCATTTGCAATTACAGATGATTAGATATAAGAAACATTTTCTATTCTGAAAGAGATAATTTACCTAAGCATTCCTTCTTTAAATTTCATGTGGTCCATCTTCACTCTCACATAACCCAATTCTCTGCCAGCTCGAGGTGCAATAGTGACCTAGGTAGAGTAACCAATATGTCAGTATCCATGTGAATGAGAGCAGATAATCCTAAAGTTAATTATGCATGCATTTCAAGATGACTTGAGAGGAGAAAGTGGCCTTTTTTTATAAATAGAGAACAAAGTGGTTATTAATTTGACTAAGAAAGTGAAATTAAATAAGCCATCTGATACCTTTTGTGTCAGATTTATATTCAGAACAGTTTTATCACATATAAATTACTATACACTACCTTTCTCTAAATATTTTAGAGTTCAGCAAAACATTAGATGCACTGATACATAGAGATGTTATTCGCGTCAGCAGACAGAACTCTATCCTCAATCTCAGGGGTGGTTCCAATTATAAAAACAGATACAATAAAGAACAGGTTGTAATCAGTGCTAAAAATCAGAAAGCTCTTAGGTGAGAGCAGGCTGCAGTAAAGAAAATATCAGACAATTCCAGCAAGGGATCAAAAAGGAAATAACTAGTTAGCACAATTGCAAGAGTCAGGCGAGAGACCCTTTCCAGGAACATTATCTTCACGTTTTGCCATCAAATTGAGTCAGCTCTGGTCATGACTCAAGATCAAGAAAGCTCGCAAAGAACTGACCAAACCAGATGTCTACAACTCAATGCTATATTATTCTGTGCCAAATTCCCAATGAAGGGTCTACAAGCAAGAGAGGCCTGCGTCAGGGAACCTTGATGACCCACTGGCAGGTAGGCAAACCAACTTTTTCTAGTCATGCAGTTTAAGGCCAGGCATTTACGAAGCACGCCTTCAAATTTTCTTAGACAATTAAATAGGGAACTGAATTCATCCTCTAAGCGCAAACCTTTTTTGGAGAACATACAAAAAAAACTTTATTTCGGAAGTCTATGTGTGATTTAAGAAAAAAACCACTTAAATAATGTAAACTAAAACCCTTTAAGCAGAAAATAGATCAAGGCTAAAAGGAAATAATGCAGGAACAA
The DNA here is from genome assembly GCA_038442645.1 of Agave tequilana. Classification (NCBI taxonomy): domain Eukaryota; kingdom Viridiplantae; phylum Streptophyta; class Magnoliopsida; order Asparagales; family Asparagaceae; genus Agave; species Agave tequilana. The sequence continues at coordinate 97,651 of JAVJIF010016608.1, forward strand.
GAGTGTTGACAGTACAAACTCAATATTCTTCATGTCAGGAAAATTCACAGCTACAACTGCCATAGCAGCTTCATTAAGAGCCAGTCGTTTCCACATCTCTGGACTTCTATCCTTTTTGTCAAGCATTCCTCTTTCTTCAATTTGTGCAGCTTGTAACAAATCATCAGTTGTTATCTGCAGAGTGCAAAAAACATTTCCATTAAGTGAACGATAATATTCTTGTATATTGGTGGTGTTACTACATAGTTCTCATGCATTCACAAAGTTCCCAGGCAACATAAAACGACACTGAGACAAAAATAGCCATAATGGTGAAAACAAGAGAAGAACACCGCAAATAAACCAAATAAATTAAAAATTTGATGGTGAGAGGGCCTTAGGTAGCAGGAGAAAGAGTTACCTGCAGAACCAAGGTTGTAATAAAAATATGACTTCATCAATTAAAAGTCTTTGGAATTCATATAGGATCTTTCCACAAAAAATGACAATAACAATAACCACCCATAAGGCTAAACAATTATAGAATGGGAAGAAGGTGCTGAATTGAGCACTAGGTAAGGTTAAAGTCTGAGTATGAAAGATTCTAGCCCTAAACTTAGTCCTGGAAGATCTTTTAAACAGAGGAAACTGCCTTCCAGAAACAGACTTTGTGATAATAGCTGGTAAAGGTTTTTGAAGTCCAGTAGTGTGGGGATAACATAATTGTATGAAGGAACAGCCGTGTATGATCCATACAAACTAAAACCAGTAGTGAAGACAGATGGACGGGAAGACTTATTTAGAACAGCCAAACTAAGAAGACTAAGAGCACATGAGAAGCTAATTATGAGACAGTGGGGGAAAAGGGAACTGAAAATATAAATCTAGGCAGCAAGTAGATCATGCACAAGCGACCCAGGAATTGAAGGCTTAAACGAATCCAAGTATTTGCTAAGGTTCTTTTGCAACTTGTTTCCATAAATCTAAGTAGCAAAAAACATGCATGCCAAACTAAGAAGACTAAGAGCACATGAGAAGCTAATTATGAGACAGTGGGGGAAAAAGGGAACTGAAAATATAAATCTAGGCAGCAAGTAGATCATGCACAAGCGACCCAGGAATTGAAGGCTTAAACGAATCCAAGTATTTGCTAAGGTTCTTTTGCAACTTGTTTCCATAAATCTAGGCAGCAACCAAACAAGCATAATTGACTTGAGAAGAGAAACTTGGAAAGCTAAAGTGAACTGAAAAAAATTGTGATACGTTCCATACATAATCCATATACAAAAATAAATGCAAGTTGACCTCAAGCAGAACAGATTAGTACTTCAATACGAAACATGATTCCATGTGCATTTGAGTTATGTCATCCACTGGTGTCGCAAATATATTAATGCTTATAGTTGGGTTGATACTTGTAGAATTCTAGACAAAGAGGAAAAAAGAAGAAAAGTATAATCGAAAGAAAGAAAGATAGTTTCTGCTGCCAGGTCAAAAGTGCTCGCTGCGACAACATTCTTTTTTTTCTTCAATTTGTCTCCTATTCAATCTCCGATCCTGGCAGCAAAATTTATCTGAGGAAGCATGACAACAGGATATTAGCTGCAGGACCTGCAAGGAAAGGAGAACACACATGCATCTGGCAACACAATATTTGAAGGACCACCTCTGGACTGCAATGAATTGGTGTTTCATGGGAATAAGTTTTGTTTCAGTTGGTGTTAGACTGTTAGTAATGGGGACTCCGAAACTCAAACCAATTTAGCTGCTCAAGTGACAGACATGTTTAAGCTACAGATTATGGAAACTTAGGAATCATGTCTAATGAGAATCATTCACATTGGAATGTTGAGGCAGATTGTGATGATGTAGGATGAAAATGATTGAAGACTACTAAAATTATGGAAACTTAAGAGTTTCCAAAGTTGAATAATTGGTGATGGACCACAATAGGAGTGCAGGTCAACAAATTGTTAGTCTCTAAAAAGATTAGGGCATTGATTCACATTGGAGTCCTGAAAGAAGAGGAATGCAAATGTTAGGATAAAAAACACTAACAATTGTAAGAGTCTGAGACTCCGGACTCACAGTATACAACAATGTGATGTACATGCCTCAGGATGCGTATTTTACATCCTCGAGCACTTCACTTCGGGCTTTTTCATGTTAACTAAATGAGACATGTTATATCTTCACCGACAATAACAACCTAATTTGAAATATTAGAAATAATAGTAGAAGTAGAAGAGGCAAAAATCACAATTTTCAGTTGGAGAAAAATTATACATGCATCTAATACTCTTGTATTTCATCTTTCTTTTCCTTAAAGATACAAGAACAAGGCAGTTAAATATCTTGTACAATTATCCCCAACTTAGGGATGATTGCATGCTCAAAATATTTCTCTCCACAAAACTGTCTGACGCAAAAAGAAAAAAAAGATGCAGGCACAGAACAATATAAGTTTAAGCACAAAGTTAGTAAGAGGTTGCATACCTCTGATCTTCCGTCTCTCATCATATTTATGGCAGCAATTTCAATTATATTGGCTAGTTGAGCACCGACCATTCCCTCCGTCATACTAGCAACAGCCATATAATCTATATCATCAGCCATAGGCTTCTTCTGAGCATGCACCTGGAAAATATAAAAGGTTGTTACTTGTTACTGCATATCAAGAAAACAACTCCAGCATTTAAAATAATAATAATTAGAGATGACAAACTATCAAGTTCTTTCTTCTTGTGTATTTGGCACAATAATGTTAATTGCCACTTAAAATAACAATAGGATAGGACAACCTGCAGAGTTTTTGCTTGCTGCATATTTTGCACAAAAAGTTCTGTTTACAGAACCAATGGGTTAGCAATTAAAAAAGCCTCCAATTAACAAATGGTCAGTAAAATATATAGAGAAAGAGTTAATTATAAATGCACTTCAAAGGGATCAGTTTCGAGCACTATGGAAGGGCATAACTCAATGGACTGTAACCTATGAGGTTTGAGGAAAGGAAGACATCTGAAATGGCACAAAATATTTATGCTTTGATGCTAACACTTGATAGAAAGAACGGGTAATGGATTCATTAAACTCTTGAATCAAAAGAAATCCCGATTTCCCCCAACAAGAAGCATTGATCAACAAGCAACCAATCAAGCCATGAAATAAAATTCACAAGCACAAAAGGGCAAGGAGATAAAAGTGATGCGTCAGCAGATATGGACCTTCAGTACACCCTAAGCAGCAGTCTCAAGTCTGACCTAAGATTTCTCAGAACAATGCATTGGCACACATCAACGAAATAACAAACTAATACCTTCAGAATCTCAACACGTCCAGTAAGGCTAGGCTTTGGAATATAAATTTTTCTATCAAAGCGCCCAGGCCTGACAAGTGCTGGATCAAGGATATCCGGTCTATTTGTTGCAGCAATCGTAATCACATTGCCTCTCCCTTCAAATCCATCCAAGCATACAAGGAGCTTCAGTGTATCAGAGGAGACAATGTCAAAATAAATAAATAAATAAATAAATAAACAATTAAAAAAATCAAATGTTTGAGTGCAGGATTGATATAATCAAATAAGTCATATATGACTTCTATAGCTTATCAAACCTGATTCAGTGTAGCGTCTCGTTCTTGCCCACCAGAACCCTTAATCAAACCACGCTCTCTTCCAACAGCATCAATTTCATCAATAAAAACAACAGAAGGAGCCTGCACAGGTCATATATTTCATACATATATATTAATTAAAGCCATCCCTAAGACCACAAAAAAATAATAAAACACCTAAGTTTTTTAATACCTGAAAAAAAAAAGAAACAAAAAAATTAAAATTCTTAAAGAGAAAGACAGCATGAAACATCTTACATTCTCTCTTGCTTCTTGGTAGAGTGCTCGAACACGAGATGCACCAACACCAACATATATTTCCACAAACTGCGATGCAGAAATTGAGAAAAAGTTCACACCTGCCTCACCAGCAACAGCCTTTGCCAATAATGTCTTACCCACCCAGGTGGCCCGCAAAGAAGTATTCCACCTAAATAGCACACCATAATAGAATGGATTCTTAGATAACAAGTTATGTACTGAAGACATATTTGGCATTCATGATAAAGTTCATGATGACTAGAAACATAAGGCAAAAAGGGTTAGCTAAGTTTTTGAGGAAATGGAGAAAGAATAATTAGTAGAATATGAAGTTATTTCAATTAGATTAACATCAAGCAACTTTGGCCTGATAGGATCTTCTTAAATGTTGTGGGGATGTGTTCAATTTGGTTTTGGCTTCTTCAGTGTCTCATATGTCACAGTTGAATGTAATTTTCTAAACTAATCTGTCATCTTTCCCTTCTTCTGGACCTTTCCCCTATCTAGGAGAATTTGGGTGATATTAACTGGTCGTTAACATTATGGCTAGATACAGATATATAATGAATACAGGATATGGATACGTTGGATACAACAAATCCTAAGAGTTTAGGATACAGATACGCTGTGTATATGAACATAATAAATTGTATATGTGATGTATTAGTATTCATTATCTGTAGCATGATTTTGTAAGGCCAGAATGGATAAAAGAGCAATATGAAATACTTCCAAGAAATATAAATTAAGAGTTAAATGTACTATCATATTCCTTATAAGAAACTAGACAAATTATATAAATAATGCATCTACAAATCAAATAGAATTGTAAACCATCATTTATGCAATCATTTTTAACTACTTGGTCTCGTATACATTTGTAATATGTCTTTGATATGTCTAGGATAGGTAGCAAAGTTTAGGGTACATCAAAAGAAATATATAACACATATCCACAACGTATCGAAGTGTCCAAGTATCATGTATCAGACATGCATCTGATACACGTATCTGCACAATTCTTCATCAAGAACATAAAAGTCTCTATTTGGTGCATAATTTCCTCAATCAGGAATTTGGCACAAAATCAAATCTTTCATGGATCCTTGCTTTATACGATTTGATGGGGAAATGAGGTGGTGTTGATGATGATGACAGCAGCCTTCCTAAATGAGGTGGTGATACAATTTCATGCAATAATATCATTTTTCTTTTATGTATGATTTTGCCCAAACTTTTCCCATTTAAATTTTCTTTTATGAATAAAATAAAATTATTTTCTAATGAGATGGATTACACGCTAAGAAAACACGCAAAATTCAACCCACATTTCCATCTTATATGTTCTTTTACTAGTTAAAAACAAGTCTTTCTAGTGAGGTAAGATTACGAGTTTTCACAGTTTATCAAGCTGATGGGACAGATAAGGAAGCTACATGTGGCATGCAATGTGAACCATTACTGGGTTACAAAGGTTTGCAAGTGTTGTTTATCTCAATACTGTTATTTGCAACACTCTCATAGAGGGAGATCAACCTAATTGTAAGGACAAGCCAAAGATTTATCATTTTGTTGGTTATGATACAGAACGATTCACCTTTGAGCAAAACTTTAGCGTTTCAAAACTAGACCAGTTCTATTGTCATAGAATATAATCTGTATTTTATGTATTTGAAATTTTAAGCAGATGCGACGACCATTTATTTAATGTAGAAAGTATAACTGATCAACAATATATGAGAACAATGAACTGTAGTTAATTGCAAAGAATGGCAGGTGATTGTGACTTGACCAAATTGTATGACTTAATAAGTAAATCCAATGGGGGTCAAACTAATTAGGAATTCAGTTAGATATACCTTTGATGACATGTAATTCACATAAGAAATGTCATTCAGGTAAGGAAAATGGTGTTGCTGAAAACTTAAAATAAGAGATTATTAAAATTATACTCTATCTATTTCATACTTCTATGCATAAGAAGTAAACAAATCATCATATCATAATGAATGCAATACAAGAGAATAAGGACATTCAACAATTTAAAAAATGTTTCTCCGCTATGGTCATTGTCATAGAACAAAACAAATTATGCCCTTCCAATTAGAAGATTACTATTCATATACTCATAGAAAGATCTTTTCTCTTCTTTCTTTCTTTTCCTCTCCAAGATTTGGTCAGAGGTCAGAAAAGAATGGTATCCAATAATCCTTAACATGTATTTTCTTAGAGCAGCAGACATTACAAAGTTCTCGGAAATAAAGCTTTTATGATTCACAAATGACAGGCAGAACTCAACTTTCCACAAGATGCATTTCTTTAATGGCAAGCTGATAGATGTCTCCGATGACAAAAAAGTTCTTCATTTTTAGGATAAATTTCAATAAGATGAATTTCTTACAAATAAAGCAGTAAGCATCTCCCTCTGCCGGTTATGCAGCATAGGCACTTCTATTACAAATCAATAAATGTGCTGGACGCACATTGAACATGATAATTCCTATGATATGTAGGACACTTCTCCACCCAAAAATTGGCGTGTTAGACATGGATACGATAGGGCGTGTCCATGTGTGCTGAAACAAATGTATAAACCATTATTCACTTGGAAATATGCATAAGATCATGTATGTATGGTCTCTTTTGACAAACCTTAACTATTTTAAAGTTCATTTTACTAAAATTTACATTCTTTCATATATGAATAATAGCCTAATACATATACTTATTCGTGAAATATGCATGTATTCAGAGGATATTTGCATATGCAGCCATGTCCTTGTTTTTGAATTTTGGACAATTTTCGTGTCAGACACATGTGAGTGTCGGAATAGGACACTCGTGTCTGTGTCTCTAAATCATAGGATAATTCTCAAACACTCTTAAAGCCCTATGTGTGTTGAATGTATAGACACTTCTTAATATGTAGTAGATTTATATTTATTTGAATTCCAAACACTTCTTTGACACATTTCTAGCACTTCTCAAACATTTGCTTGTTGAAACGTGCACTATCAATATATGATTCTTCTTTCATGTCTCAAGTTAAAGACTATAACTTTGATGAAAAATGAACCAAAATAATGGTTTACAAAACACTGAACTAGGATATATTTCAATGAAAAAAGTGAAAGATACATTAACCTAGTGCAGAACGAGGAAAAATATAAATAACCGATAACTTTTGTCTACTTAAAGTCATGTAAATATATACCAACAAATTATTTATATCAACGTGCAAACACACTATTTCAGTAAATAACAGAAAAGTGATAACTTTAGTCATGACACCCAAGAACAACTATTTTCTTTTAAATGTCCTACCATTTCAAACTAATCGTGTCATCTGTTGCAGCATGTCATGTCCCTACGTAGTGAAGAGAACTAAGAAAAAAACTGTTTTAATTCATCTAAGAGTAAGATTCAGACCTGGGATTTTAACTCCACGCCTCCGATACATCTCGCCCAGGGTGAAAAACTTAACAATCTCCTCAAGCTCCACCCTAATATTCCCAAGACCCGCGACATCTTTGAACTTTACATCGTTCTCCCTCTCCATATACTGCGGCAACCTCTTACTATGGGCCCGCCGGACCCTCGCCCCTGACTGCATAAACTGCTTTGCCATCTTAAGATACGCATTCTGTTCGCCCTCCTTCTCCTCAACCTCATCATCCCCGCTCCCTTCAAGCCCAATCATCTCTCTTTCCAACTCCCTCATCTTCTTTCTCTCCTCTGCTTCCGCTTTCTCAATCTTCAACCTGTCCTCATAGTCCTTCCTCTGCTTCCTATAACTAAGTACTACAGTCCTATAAAACACAAAAAAGATCAAAAATCCCATTGCTGTTGCCACATTCTGATTCCTCGCCAAACTCGCCCACATTGATGCCATATCTTTATAATTCTTCCTTGCCTGCCGAAGCGACTGCTCATATTTAACCTTCCTCATCTCCAACCTCTTCTTCCTCTCCTCAATTTTCTTCTGAGCTCGCAAATTCCTCTCCATCATTTCCCTCTCTTCCCTCATCCTCGCCACCTCTGCCCTCCGATTCGCCTTCAGCTCCTTCCTCGCCTGCTCAAGCTCCAATGCCCGCTTCGATTGGGCTTGGGCCTCATAAAAGACAGCAAAAACCGAGGGATAGTCGCAAACAAGCCTAAGTAAGGAGACGGCAGCTCCGGCTTCCGAATTGGAGGAGTGTAAGCATTTATACAAACAGAATTCAGGTTCAAACCATCCCAAGCTTCCCAAAACTTCTGATCTCTCTCGACAGTGGGAAGCACCGTTCTCAAAACCCTAGAATCATCTAAAACAACAAGAACTGGATCCGGGCGGTTCTTTAAACTTACAGTCGGCAGCTTTACGATATGCTTGAGCTTTCCTTCTCGCTTGAGGTTGAGTAATTCAGTGTACGGGATCCGATCACCGACGATGGGAAGGTTACCACACCACGACTTGAGCTCTTCAGGGGAGAGAGCTTCGGCTTTCTTTGAAGATCGCTTCTTTTCTGCAACCTTCGCTTGAGCTGGAAGAGAAGAGGAGATTACGGTTAGGGTTGCGGAGAACTGGAGCAATCTGATCCGATCTTTTCGAGATTCCTGGTCGCTGGGGCCTTCGGATTTGTTCGAGTCGCAGGAGATTACTAGAACTCTTTTCCTGCAGCGAGAGGGGAATGATGGAGGATTTGAGGTTGAAGATGGCGGAGAGAAGAATGAGGAGCGCAGCGATGAGAGTTCCATTGAGAGGATAACCGGCGGGGTATTTTTTCCCCTCTCGTTAAATAAAAGGCTTCCCAACTGAAGAAGCGAGAAAGCAGCCCTCTCTGTCTGTGCGAACCAGCTCAAGCAATGGCATCAAAAGAGTATTCTCAATAAAACCAGTTACAACTCCATACACAAGAAATCAGTAACAGTATCACAGAACACATGACTGGTCCGAAACCTCTAAAGCTCTCTATCTATAACTAAATATCATAAAGAATAATCACGACAAACCCTATCCCTATAACCAATGCATCAATAAACAGAATCTCCTTCAAGTCATGCACTCTGCTATGTAATTCAAAGAACGCTACTCGAATAGCTTCACCTGTTGAAGTTAGCTCAGTTAATGACATGGTAAGCCCAGTAAGCGTCCAGTCCTTAGTCAAGAGAACAATCCCTAATTTATTCTGACAAAGAACACCGACACCAGCCACTTTATCATTCTTCGCATAGCCATCAAAATTGATTTTAACTTCACATCGTGAGAGGGGTGTGATACACGAATTATCAAACTCTAATTTAAAATTTTAATATTCATTATTGTGTAACAAAGAATGATTGAGACGATAATTTAATTATTTTATTAATATGTATATAAAGTATGTTAAGAGATTTGATAATTTAGTTAATGAATAGTTAATTATGTTTAAGTTCTAAGTATATTCTAATATGTCC